>PVLC010000648.1:0-11631 GCA_004027655.1 Graphiurus murinus | reverse complement strand
AATTTATAGAAACATTATACCCAACAATTATAGAATATACATCCTTTTCAGGTATATAAAATTCACCAAAAAAGACCAGATGTTTTGTCAGAAATTAAGTCCAATAAATTTCAAAAGATAGCTGGGCATGGTGGCGCACGCTTGTAATCCCAACATTTGGGAGGCTGAGACCAGAGTATCTGGGTTCACGGCCAGCCTCAGCTACCTAGTGAGGTACTCTGCAACTTAGTGAGACCCTTTTCAAAATAAAGAATAAAAAATAGGGCTGGGGTTAAAGCTCGGAGGTAGAATGCCCCTGAATTCAATCCCCAGTACCAAAAAAAAAATTAATATTTACAGACTATAATCTCTGGCAACAAAGTCAATTTGGAAATCAGTAATGACAAGGCATCTAGAATATATGTGGAAATTGTACAACACGTTTCTGAATAACCCATAGATCAAAGAAGAAATCACAAGGGTAAAAAAATACTCAAATCAAGTATAAAGACACAAAACACCCAAATTTGGAGAATTTAGGTAGATCTGTACTCAGGGAAACATTTATAACTTTAAATGCTAGTATTTTAAAATATTTTTTAAATTAAATTAAAATCAATTATTTAAGTCTATACCCCAAGGTTCTTTAAAGGAAAGAGCAAAGAAATTACTAGGTAGGAGATAATAAAATGAGAACAGAAGTCAGTGAAATAGAAAACATATAGACAATAGCAAAACCAAAAGATGGTACTTTGAAAAGATTAATAATAAAATAGATAAACCCTAACAAGAATTATTAATTTTAAAAAGAAGATAAAACAAAAAACACCAATGTTAGGAATAAAGAGGAAACATCACTACAAAACTTAGACACTAGAGGAATAATAATGGAATAAACAATGTCATGTCAAAAAAAAAAAAAAACTGACAACTTAGATACAATTTTTAAAAAGTATTTAAAAGCAAAACTTAACTGGGTGTGGTGGCCCACACCTGTAATCCCAGTTCTTGGGAGGCTGAAACAGGAGGAGCACAGGTTCAAGGCCAGTCTCAGCAACTTATCAAAGGCTCTCAGCAACTTAGACCCTTTTTAATGTAAAAAAAAAAAATAGGTCTGGGGGTGCAGCTCAGAGGTAGAATACCCCAGGGTTCAATCTCCAGCACCACAAAATAAATAAAAAATAAAAGCAAAACTTACCAAAAAGGACTCAAAGTAAAATAAAAAATGTGAATAACTTTTTACCTATTAAATAAATTCACTACCAAAAACTTCTCCACAAGACAACTCTAGGCTCAGATGGTGTCAATGGTAAATTCTACTAAACACATAAAAAAATACCAATCTTACACAAAATCATACAGAATATGTGTGCAGAGGATATACTTCCCAACATGTTTTATGAAACCAAGACTATCCTAATATCTAAACCAGACACAAGAGATGTGACATCACCAAAAACAGCAAAGTAAGGAATTTAAAAACTCTATCCTTTCATGAAAGCAGCAGTTAAGCAGGCAAAAAAACTGCCAGAATCAACTTTCTTAGAATTTTAGAATCTAATAAAAAACTTAAAATAAGCAAGAGAATGCTAATTGAAGAAATAAGCTGCTGAATTTCTATATGAGAGCTTCCTTATTCCCCCACCCCCCCACACACATCCAAATTCACCCATCCCACAGTTACCATACAGATACCAGCCTGCATTTCTGGCATGTTCTGCTGATGCCAGAGAAGGAAATCCAGACTTTGTTTCCAAAGAACTGTGGTTGTGTATGTTGGAGTATACTGTGGCTCCCTGAAGAATCAGCTCACCTCAAAACTTTCTCTGGATGACAATTTTCAAAAGCATTTAAAGGCAACTATACTAGTGGCAGTCACCTGGGGCAAGGGATAATAGATAAGGAAAGTAGCAGGCAAAAAACAAAAAAATCTGGAAAGGAAGAAGCTGGAGACAGGTGTGAAAAGAGACTTAAAGCTTGCAAAGCCTGTTCTGCATATATTGGGGTATCTAAAAGGGTATGCACATGCCCAGGGCTGGAAAAAAATTAGTATAGTTGAAGATAGATCAGTTGAGATTATACAGTCTGTGATGCAAAAAGAAAAAATGAATAAAGAAAAGTGAACAGAGCCAAAAAGATCTGTGGGCACCACCAAACAAAACAACATGCACATGATAGGAGCACCAAAAGGAAAAGAGAGAGAGGAAGGGACAGGAGGAAACTTTAAAGAAATAATGGCACAAAACTTCTCAAATATAACCGAATACATAAATTTACACATCCAAGGAACTCAACAAACCCCAAGTAAAATAAACTCAAAGAAATTCACCAAGACATTATAATAAAACTGCCAAAAGACAAAAACAAGACAGAAGTCTTAAAAATAAGAGAGAAGCAATTCATCATATGCAAGATATCCTCAGTAACATTAGAAACACATGAAGCTTTCAGAAACCACAAAGGCCAGAAGACAGTGGGATGATATATTTAAAGTGCTTAAAGAAAACCAATCCTTCAAACATGAAGGAGAAATTAAGACATTCCCAGATAAATAAAAGCTGATGGGATTTCTTATTAGTACATATACCCTACAAAAAATGTTGAGGGAAGCCTTTCATGTTGAAATGAAAGGAAGCTAGAAATAACTTGAGGTCATATAAAGAAATAAAAAACACTGGTAATGAAAGCCGCAGATAGAAATATACAAGCCAGTACTATCATATTTTTATCCATAGCTCTTCTTATCCTTTCTCTTTCCTATATTATTTTAAAGGCAAATATATGAAACAATAATTATAACTCTATGTTCATAAGCATATAGCATATAAAGGTGTAATTTCTGACAATAGCATTTAAGAACAAAAGGAGGACCCTGAATAGAAAGAGAAGTTTATAAACTATTGAAATTAGGTTGATATTTATTCAAGTTAGAGTGCCATATGTTTAAGATGTTAATTGTAACCCCTGGGATACAATAATTTTAAAATGGAAAATAAATTTTAAATATACAGAAAAGCAATGAGAAAGGGACAAAAGCAGCACACTATACAAGAAGATTAAACACGAAAGGAGGACATAAGAAGGATTAAGGCAAGAAGAAATGTCATATAGAAATCAAATAGCAAGTTGACAGAAGTGAATCCTTTATCATCAATCACTATAAGTATAAATGGAGTACTCCAATTAAAAGAAAGATTGGCATAACATAAGAAAACATGATCCAATGATGTGCTATGTATAAAAGACTTAATTTAGATATAAAGACACAAATAGGTTAAAAGTGAAAAGTTGAAAAAGATTCTTTATGCATATAATAACCAAAAGAGATCTGGGGTGACCAAACTAACATTAGTTAAAATAAACAAAGATTGATATATTTATAAATGGTCAATCTATCAATATATGTGACAATTAAAAACATCTATACACTTAACAGAGCCCCCAAAATATATCAGATGAAAACTAATAGAATTAAAAGAAAAAATGACCAGTTCTACAATAAATGTTGGAAATCTTCATACCAAACTTTCAACGATAGCTAAAACAGCTAGACAGAATATTAAAAGATAGTAAAAGATTTGAACAACACTATAAATCAACTAGATCTAATAGATATATACAAACACTCCACTCAACAAAAGCAGAATATATATGCAGAATATATATTCCTCTGAAGTGCACAGGGAATATTCTCAAGGGTATACCATATGTTCAGCCAAAAAACTCAATATATATTTTAATTTAAATAATTAAAAAATATCTTCTTTGACCACAATGAAATGAAACTAGGAATCAACATTGAAGCAAAATTGGAAATTTCACAATATTTTAAAATGCACTCTTTAAAACAAAGGCCAAATTAAAAAAAAATCACAAGACATGCTAGAATATACTTAGAGACAAATGAAAATGAAAACACGGCATATCAAAATTTATGACTTTCAGCAAAGCAGTGTTCAGGGAACTTTATACTTTTTACTTTATATGTAAATGCCTACATTAAAAAAAGAAAGATCTCAGATCAATAACTTACCCTGCCCATTTAAGAAGGTATGAAAAGTAGCAGAATAAATTTAAAGCTAACAAAATAAATAACTTTTTAAAACAGAGTAAGATCAATGAAATAGAGAATAGAAAACCAATAGAGAAAATCAATAAAACCAACTTTTGGTTCTTCAAAAAGATCAACAAAATTAACAAATCTTTACATATACCAACATAAAAAATTACATAAGAAGATACAGATAGGTAAAATCAGAAACGAAAGTGGAAACATTGCTACTGACCTTACAGGTGAAAAATTAATGTAAAAGGAGTAAAATGAACAACTGTATACCAACAGATAACCTGGATGAAATAGAAAAATCTCTATAACCATACAAATTACCTAAAATGACTTAAAAATTATAGACTCTCAACAGGTATATAACAAGAAATTAAGTCAGTAATTTAATTTCTCCACACACAAAAACAAATTAGTAATTTAATTTCTCCACACAAAAAAGTCCAGGACCAAATAGATCAATTGATGAATTCAAGAAACATGAGAACAAAAATTAACACCAATCCTTCTCAAATTCTTCTAGAAATTTGAAAAACAGAGAACACTTTCGTAATGATTTTATGAGATCAGCATCACCCTGATAAGAAAGCCAGACAAAAATATTATGAGAAAACTTAGATGTTATTGATATAGATGAAAATATCCTCAGCAATACTAGCAAACCAAATCTAGTTGCATATTTAAAGTATTATACACCATGACCAAATGAGATTTATTCCCAGAATGCAAGGATGGTTCAATATGTGAAAATAAATGTAAGATATCACATAAACAGAATGAAGAGAAAAAACACAACCATCTTATTTGATACAGAAAAAGCACTTGACATAATTCAACATCCTTTCATAAAACAAAGTAGGAAGGCAAAAGAACTTATTCAACCCATTGGAAAGGCAACTATGAAAAATTTACAGCTAACATCATAATCAATGGTGAAACACTGAAAGCTTTCCCCCTAAGATCAGGAACAAGACAAAATTTCCCACTTTTGCCAGTTCACTAGAACTGGAAATACTTTTCAGAGCAATTAATTCAAATGAATAAGAGCATTTAAATTGAAAACATCAAAGGAAAATATCTCTATTTGTACATGACATGATCCCATACACGAAAAACTCAAAAATAATCAAAATAAGATTTTTTTCAATCAAATTCAGCAAGGTTGGGAATATATAAGATCAATACACAAAATAAGTGACATTTCTATACATTCAGTGATTAATCTGAAAAGAAATTCAAGAAACAATTCCACTTAAAATAGCATGAGAAAAGAATAAAATACTTAGTAATAAATTTGACCAAGACTTATATACCAAAAACTATAAAACATTGCTGAATGAAATAAAAGAAGTCTTAAATAAATGGAAGGGCATCTCAAGTTCATGGATTTAAAGACTCACCTAATATTAAAGTGGCAATACTGCCTAAATTAATCCACAAATTTAATGCAATCTCTTCAAAATCCCAATGGCCTTTTATACAAAAAAGTTAAAAGCTGGCTTAAAAATTATATGGAATTGCAGCTGGGTATGATGGCACACATTTGTAATCCCAGTACTTGGGAGGCTGAGACAGGAAGATCACAGGTTCATGGCCAGCCTCAGCAATTTAGTAAGGTCCTCCACAACTTAGTGAGACTCTGTTTTAAAATAAAAGAATAAAAATAGGGCTAGGATATAGCTCAGAGGTAAAACACCCCAGGGTTCCATCCACAGTACCAGAAACAAACAAACAAAAATATATAGATTTGCAAGAGACCCCACATAATCAAAACAACCTTGAAAAGAAGAATAAAATTGGAATAGTTATGTTTTCCTATTTCAAAACTTACTACAAAGCCACAGTAATCACAACAGTGGAACTGACGTGGATAAACATATAAATCAATGGAACAAGCTCAAGAATTGGCTATAAACAAACACATGGAAATAAAACCATACATGTATGACCTGCTGGGGGTTTTTTTGTTTTTGTTTTTGTTTTTGTTTTTTGCGGTACTGGGGATTGAACTCAGGGGCATTCTACCTTTGAGCTACACCCTCAGCCCTATTTTTTATTCTTTATTTTGAAACCGAGTCTCACTAAGTTGCAGAGTGCCTCACTAGGTAGCTGAGGCTGGCCGCAAACCCAGATCCTCTGGTCTCAGCCTCCCGAATGCTGGGATTACAAGCGTGCGCCACCACGCCCGGCTGACCTGCTGTTTTTGACAAGGGTGCCAAGATAATTTGATAGGAAAAGGAATAGTCTTTTAATAAATGTACTCAGCTATATTTGCATGCAAAAGAGTAAAATCAGACCCTTGCCTCATAGTACAAATGAAAATTAATTCAAAGTGAACCAAAGACCTAACTGTGGGTGTTCAAACAATAAAATTATTAAAAGAAAACATAGGGATAAGTCTTAAATGGCTTTGAATTTGATAATTACTTCTTAGATATGATACCAAAAAGCACAAGCAACAAAAGAAAAAGTTAATACATTGAAATTCATCAAAATTAGAAACTTTTTGCATCAAAGAACACTATCAAGAGAGTGAACAAAGAACCTACCAGTGTAAGAAAATATTTTCAAATAACATGTCTGCTAAGTTTTTGATATCTGGTATCTGTTATCTTATAACACAACAACCAAAAAACAAACATTTCAATAAAAATGTGAGCAAAGGACTCAAATAGACAATTTTTCAGAGAAGATATAGAAAATCATCTAAACAAGCACATGAAGAAATGTTTAATGGTATTAGTCATAAAGAAAATGTAAATAAAAACCATAATGAGATATTACTTTATACTACTAGCTTGGCTATAATAAAACAAGTTAACAATAACAAATTAATCAAAAAATTGGGTCCCTCACACACTCCTGGTAGGAATATAAAATTGTGCAGCCACTTTGGGAAACAGTTTGGTAGTTTTTCAGTAAGTTAAACATGGAAGCACCATATAACCTCACAATTCCACTCTTAGGCATATAATCAAGAAAATTGAAAATAGATATCCAAACAAAAGCTTGTACAAAAATGGTCATAGCAGCACTAGTCACAATAGCAAAAAGGTAGAAGTCACCAAATGTTCATCAAATGATGAGTGGGTAAACAAAAGATATCCATACAGTAGAATATTATCCAGCTTTAAAAATGAATAAGTGAGAGACACCAGCCACAAAAGGTCACATGTTGTACAATTTACTTTTTATGAAATATTCATGTTATATTTTGGATTTAAAATGTCCCCCAAACCTAATGCGCTGGAAGCAGCCATGTTCAGTGATGGGCCAGGGCTGGAAGGGATGGGCTCCTGGCGGATGTGACTGGGTACAGCATGTATCCTGGGCACCACCCAGCTGCAGCTTGTCTTTCTGACCCTTTGCACTCTTCTTCCTGCCACGATACCCTGAAGATCTCCATCCCTAACTCCTTCGTGTAAGCCAGGGTAACGTGGGAAAAAAATATATATATATATATATATATAATTTCAGTATATACTATATGTATTGTATACTGAAATTTCCAGAACTGTGAGCAAATGAACTTCCTCTAAGTTTTGCATGTCGAGTGGTTAGCCTGTAGCAGTGACAATGCTGACTGAAACAATCCAGAATAGATAAAATCAAAGATAACCCAATAGAAAAAAACAAAGATAACCAAATCCATAGATACAGAAAGATTACTGATTATTAGGGTCGGGAAGGAGGAAAGGCTAGGGAGCTGCTATATAGGATTTTCTGTGGGGGTGATAAAAATGATCTGGAACTAGACAGTGGTGATGTATGCACACGTTGTGCTTGTACTAAATTCCCCTGAATTGTACATTTTCAATGGTTAAAATGGTGAATTTTATGCAATGTGTGTTTTACCACAGTGTGGGGAAATGATGCCACATAAAACTGCAGACACAGATATTATAATAAAATAAAATTGCACAATATGTAAGTCATCTGCCTCAATTACAAATACACTGAGATTATGAACAAAATATTATTAAGTAGAATCCAATAATAGGTAAATAGGATAATACATCATGGCAACAAGGTGGGATTTATCTCAGCATTCAAGGTTGATTTAATAATTTAAAGACAAGCAATGTGATTTACCATATTACAAAATAAAGGAGAAAAATAAGATCATCTTATTAAATTCATGAAAGGCATTTGACAAATTTAACACACATTCAAAAACTTGCATCAAACTAGAAATTTAAGAGAACTTCCCTCTACCTAATGAAGGAAAACTTTTAAAAAAGAAAATCAACCTACAACAAGCATCCTATTAATAGTGCAATATTTACTATTTCCTCCCTGAGATCAAGAACAAGACAAGTATGTCTGCTCTCATCATTTCTACTTTATTATACAAGAGACTTTTGTCAGTACCATAAGGTCAGAAAAAGGAAAGGGAAAGCATAAATATTGGATAAGAAAATTGCATTTATTTATAGATTACATGATTGTTACACTTACTGCATCTCCCCAAGATTCATATGTTGAAGCCCTAAACCTCAGTGTTAGGTGGGGGCCTTGGGGAGCAATTGAGTTTAGATGAAGTCATGACAGCAAAGCCTCCAAAATGGGATCAGAGTCCTTGTAAGAAGAGGAAGAGACAACTGTACGTTCTTCTCTTCACTGTGTGGAAACACAGGGAGAAGACAGTCATTTCTAAACCAGAAAGAAGGCCCTCACCAAGAACCAGATTTGTGTACACCTTGACTCTGGACTTAGCAGCTTCCAGAACTGTGACAAATAAATGTCTGCTGTTAGAGGAACCTGGTCTATGGTATCTTGGATTACTTATATAGAAAAATCTTAAGAAATCTAACAAAAATACCATCCAAACTATTAAATAAATTTAGTAAGCTTGTAGGATATAAGATCAAATATAAAAACCAACCATAGTTTTATAATTATGCATAAGTTTTTATATATACTTTATGTTTTCTGTAAGAATACAAAATTTATAACAAATAAAATTGATTAAATTTACATTTATAATAAGTATAAAATGAATATTTTATATTAATATTTTATAAATACCTTATATTTATAAGCTGATATAACAAAAATATGCTTTTACAAAAAGTAAATAGTATAATTATGAAATAAAATTTTAAAACCAAACCACTTTCAATGGAACAAAAAATATAATATATTGGGAATAAATGTAATAAAATATAAATAAAACCTCTACATTGAAAACTACAAAATTTTGTTGAAGCCGGGCATAGTGGCGCATGCTTGTAATCCCAGCATTCGGGAGGCTGAGATCGGAGGATCCAGGTTCGTGGCCAGCCTCAGCTACCTAGTGAGGCACTCTGCAACTTAGTGAGACTCGGTTTCAAAATAAAGAATAAAAAAATAGGGCTGGGGATATAGCTCAGGGGTAGAATGCCCCTGAGTTCAATCCCCAGTACCGAAAAAAAAAAAAAAATTCTGTTGAACTAAGTTCTAAATAATCAAAGAGATATACAATGTACATGGATTGAAAATTCAATAGTGTTATTCTCCCAAATAATAGAAAGATTAGATATGATCTCAAGAAAACTTTCCAAAAATTACTGTCATGTAAATTTACATGTTGATTCTGAAATTCATATGTAAGTTCAAAGGACTTTGAATAGCCAAAACAATCTTGAGGGTAAAAAAGAACAAAACTAGATTCATGTTACTTAATTTTAGGATTTACTATAAAGCTATAGTAACCAAAATAATATGATAGTGAAAAAATATAGACAAATTGATCATACAACAGAACAGAAAGCCCAGAAATAGAATCACATATACCATCATTTGATTCTCAACAAAGTTACCAAGGCAATTTAATAAAGAGAAGTGTGTTCAACAAATAGTTCTGAGACAACTGAGTAATAGACATGGGAAGAGGAACCTCAACCCCTACCTTGCCCCATAAACAAAACAGATAGATTATACACCTAACTGCAAACACTAAAGTATAAAAATATAGAAGATGGCATAGAAGAATATCTTCACTACTTAAAGGAAAGAAAGATTTATTAAGACACAAAAAGCAATAATAAATAAAGAATAACTTAAACTAAATCATGTTTTTATAATCTGGTCATCTAAAGGCATCATTTAAAATATTAACAGGCAAGCCATGGCCTGGGAGAAGATATTTGCAAAACATATCCCCGATGAAGAACAAGGATATATAAGAAATGCATACAACTCAATAATAAAAATAAAAACCCTAAACAATAGATATGAGATTCGAATAAACACTTCACAAAAGAACATCTATGAATGGAATATGATATGCATGCAAAAATAGTGCTCACTATCATTGGTTTTCAGGGAAATACAAATTAACATCACAAGGAGATATTTCTGCACACCAACCATAGCAGCTAAAATTAAAAAGACAGACAACATCCAATACTGGCAGAAATCTGGAGTGAACAAATATGTTGTTGGTAAGAGTGTAAATTGGTACACCCACTCTAGAGAGATGTCTGCAGTAAACATTTACCTTGCCAATGACCAGGCAACTGCTCTCCGGAGAGTATTTACCCAAGGAAGATGAAAAGATGTGGACCCCAAAATGCATGCACAAGGATGCTCATAGAAGTCATAGTTAAAAGAGCTCCAACATGGAAACCATCCAAATGTCCACTAACTAGGGAATTATAAACAAGTGAAACAGATGAACTACTGATGGGTGCTAAGTATGGAGGGATCTCAACAGCATGACAGGCAAGAGAAGCCAGACAACACAGGTATGATGTCGTTGATTGGAGTTCAAAAACAAGCAAGTAGATCTCTGTTGATTGCCTATGTGGGTTGGGGAGCAAAAGAGGGCATTAGGGAACTCTAAGGTGATGAAATACTCAGTCTTGGTTGGGCTATTAGTTACACGCTTGCCAAACTCGTCAAACTGTAGACTCAGGATCCTTGCATTCCAATGTTTGACATTTAAAGATATTCATTAAACACACACACACACACATACACACACACACACACACACACAGAAGGTGTAAGCTGCCCCTGCTTGCTCTCCTCTCTCTGGCTCTTTCTGGCCCTACCCAGCTCCAGACCCAGAGCATACACAGTGTTTTCACACATGTGACTCAGACTTCTAGAAACTAAAGAAGGGATTGCAAACTCTGTTTACCAAATGAAGAATTGTGGTTAAATCAGCATGCTATGGTACATGTGATGGTGGCTAAGAAGTAGCATTACTTTTTATAAAATTCTACTTAAGTAGTATCACTACTACCACTAATAATGACATTAAGTAATAGTAACAGCTGTTTTATGTTGAGTGATGAAAGTATACGAGCTCCTGCATTATTTCATTTCATGCAATACTTATGCTAGAGATAGCTCATATCAGCTTGCAAGAGTCACTTGTTAAAAAAAAAAAAAAAAAAAAAAACAAGCCGGGCGTGGTGGCGCACGCTTGTAATCCCAGCATTCGGGAGGCTGAGACCGGAGGATCCGGGTTCGCGGCCAGCCTCAGCTACCTAGTGAGGCACTCCGCAACTTAGTGAGACTCGGTTTCAAAATAAAGAATAAAAAATAGGACTGGGGATGTAGCTCGGAGGTAGAATGCCCCTGAGTTCAATCCCCAGTAC
>PVLC010000647.1:140951-190514 GCA_004027655.1 Graphiurus murinus | reverse complement strand
TTTTCCGTACTAGGAATTGAGCTATACCCCCAGCCCTATTTTTTTATTCTTTATTTTGAAACAGGGTCTCACTAAGTTGCGGAGGGCCTCACTAGGTAGCTGAGACTGGCTGTGAACCCAGATCCTCCTGCCTTAGCCTGCCAAATGCTGGGATTACAAGCGTGCACCACCACGCCCAGCTCACAAAACCCTATTTCAAAACAAAAAAACAGAAGGGGCTAGGGGTGTTGCTTGGAGGTAGAATGCTTTGGGTTCAAATTCCAGTAACAAAAAGAAAAAAGGAAGTTGAATGGTCCATGCACCTTCTGGCTGTTCTGGGTGGGTGCACATGGCTTACAGCATGCATGGACTCATGTCAGAGTGCTCCTGGGTGGAAGGCAGCCTCACAAGGCCTATCGGCTCCTCCCTCTCTTCCTCCATCAGAGGAGGCCCTGGGAGCCCCTCTCCCCTCAGCAAAGCTCCACTTGGAACTGCAAAGCTGCTGTAGACCATCCAGCAACATAGCAGGAGGGCTGAGGTGGGGGCCTGCCACATGTTTCTGCTGTGGCCCAGCTTGTCAGTGCTGAGCTGGGGCACCAGAGGGTGAAAGGAGATGGCAGATGTGCGGGATGGGTGAGTGCAGGCCTTGGTACCCTGATTTAGGAAGGGATGTTGCTGGAAGATGAAACAGCTTAGAGAGGATGCTGCCCACTGAGTCGTGGAGTATCAGTGCAGAAGGATTCGGTAGACTGCTCTGCTTAGGAGTATTTTAAACTTTCGTTTTACTTTAATTAAATTTTTGGAACAGTGCATGTTTGCACATATTAAAAAATGCAAAACTCACCAGGCACAATGGCATGTGCCTATAATCCCAGCACTTGGGAGGCTGAGACAGGAGGTTCACAGGTTTGAGGCTAGCCTCAGCAACTTAGTGAGACCCTTCTTCAAAATGAAAAATTTTTAAAGCTGGGGGGTATAGACAGGAGGTAGAATGCCCATGGATTCAATCCTTAGCACCAAAAAGAGAAATGCAAAATTGTGTACTTTGAAAATCTCTAGGTTCCACACACAACCATGGTTACGTATTTCCTAAACATCTTTTCAAAGATAGTTCTGTGCCTGTGCAAGCTTATGCATGTCAAACACACACATACCTGTGTGTATGAAAGTAAACAGGAACAGTCGACTATCTCTTCTCTGTACTTTAATTCTTCATGGTGCGTCCTGCCATCACACACATGCTGCTTCTCTCTGAAGCTGCACCGTGACTTGGAAGGTGGAATTTGTTTGCTGTGAATTCCTGGGAGTGTTTAGGGGGATCTTTCTCCTGGTTGGGTAGGTCCCTGAGCCACCCAGGCAGTTACAGATCATTGCATGACTTCAGTTTCCACAGTTCAGACCTCTAGAAGATCTTAGGCCCCAGGCAGGGTTGTCTACATCCTTTGAAGATAGGAAGGGGCTTGCGGAGTCATCTTAGCCTTGGAGGGTTCCCTGGGTTCTCACCTTGAAGAAGCACTGAGGCTCCTGCCAACATCCTGTGCCCCTTGCTGGCACTCTTCAAAAAGGTTGCTTTGAGGTCCCCAGAGAAGAACAGCAAGCCCTTGGGCCTTAGTGTGGGGCGCAGTGCCGGGAACACTTGGTTTTGGTTTGGGGCTGGCCCCCAGAAGCTCATGTGTTGAAAGCATTATCCCCAGTGCAGCAAGGTACAGAGCTGGGTGTGGCTGGAGTGGGTAGATCGCTAGGGATGTGGTCTTGGGAACTATGTATTTCTCTTGCCCCCTCCTCTCGCTCTTTCTGCTCCCAGCCGCCATGACTGAGAATGTCTTTTCTCCACCACACACCCTGCTGTCACGGTTTCTGCCTTGGAGCTGACCAACCATAGACTGACTCTGAAACTGTGAACCAAATAAACCTTCCCTCCTCTAAGTTGTGCTTGTCAGGTATTTTGGTCACAGAGATGGAAAAACTGAATAAAACACTCTTACCCCCACCTGGAGGGAGCCACATCACCCTCTCTCAGAGGCTCCAGGTGGGCACGCTCTGCCTGGCAGGCAACCTGTCCCGCTGTGGGCAATGCCAACTTCTAGTAGTCCTTCAAACAGTCCCCTAAAACACAGTTCCTTGTAGCTGCACAGAATAAGATGTGATCAACAGGATCACATCCTGGGCTGGAGGTAGCCTCAATTTAAATGCCTAGTTAATTCTGCAGCAGTGTTGGCATCCTCATAGTCACAGGTAGGGACTCGGAGAGGCTGAGGACCACGGAGTCTGTTTCATCAGCACCTTCCTCTCCTCAGTGGTCTTGTCCTTTCACTTGCTGGTGTCACATAGGAGTGTTGGCTCTTCTGGGGCAGGGACTCAGTCTCCCCATTTCCCTGAGAAGGTGCTCAGCACAAGTCAAGGAAGAGAGGATCCCCTGGCAAAGGCGCTTTCTCGGCCCTGCCCCCAACTAGACCTGAGCTGTTCCGGAATAGCCCTGACAGGAGCTTCATGGAAAGAGGTCATGAGGACGCTGGGCTCCACAGTCTGGCTGGCTCTGCTCCTGGTAGACAAGGGTCTTAGTGTCCTGGGCCCTGAGTACTGCAAGTCTTCATGTTTGTGGGTGAAGGGGCATGACACAGGCCAGGGGGCTGCAGACATGCTACCCTCTGAGCTCACAGAGACCAAGGGTCTGGGCCTGGGGTGCAGTCAGATCGCATCCCATGCCAGCCCCAGACCCACACCTGCGCACACAGCTCTTCCCAGGGCCTGGGCAGTCCTTTCTCTGTGTCCTTTCTCACTAGAGCCACTGCCCTGAGATCCTGCTTCCTTTCTCAGCTCCTTCACCGTAATTTGGAGCAGTCCTGTGGTCTGCTTGGCAACATGTAACCATGCCACCCTTCCTCATGGCCCAGGTGTTCAGGTCAACTACAGCATCCATGGGGCTCAGTGTCTGTCTGGCTCAACGCTCAGGGTTACACCAGCAGAGTGAGGTGTGGGGGTCCTGGTGCCCAAGGGGGCCAGGAGGGTGAGCAGGGGCCCAGTGGAGCTTCAGGGCTGGCCTGGGGACAGTCTCCCTCAGGTGTGCAGTCGTGAAGAGGGGCACCGTGCAGCAGCCACAGACCCCAGTCTTGGGCCCATCCTTCTAGGAGCCAGGTCTGACCTGGGCTCAGAGCAGAGACTTGGGGAGGCCTGTCACCCTTGCCCTGCTGTCTCTTTCTGGGGACTGTCAGGCTATGGTGTTCATACCAGTGTGTGAAGGAGGAAACTGAGGCACAACTGTTGTAGGCAGTCCACCTGCTCTGGCAGTGGGCGTGAATAAGGGCAGAACCAACACTGGAGGCAGGCTTGGGAAGCTGGAGTGGGGACACAGCCACTTGGGAGGTCTCAGCACCCCACGAGGACTGCCTCCATTCCTGGAGCACTCATGCAATGGGAGCCGTATTCCATGGGTGTCGAGTCACATGGTCCTCCCCCTGATATGCTGCACGGAGGCCAAGGCTCAGAGAGGGTTTGGAGCCTTCATGCCCTCTCCTCTAGGCCCTTGGCATCCCACACCCACTACCCTAGAGCAGGAAGTAATTCCCAAGAAAGGAGGACCCAGGTGCATGGCCAGTGCGTGACTGAACAAAGATGAAATGCCAGTCATTTGCCCCCTTGATCTGGTCCAGTGTGGGCTGGAATTGCTTCAGAGCCTGTACCTGGAAGCAGCTGCCCCACCCGCTGGGGCCCGCACCTCCCCCAGGGCTGTAGAAGGGCAGCTGCAGGGCCCAGGGGAGATGGTGTGCGTGCACGGGGACCCCCACCCGCCATTAATGGTGACACTCTGGTAAATGATTCCCCCACTCACAGCCCGACCCCGTGCTGAGGAAAAGCAAGTAGAAATTAAATCAAATTTCAAATGTTAAACCAACCAATTAAAAAAAGCAATCACACGGAAACATGCATTTTTCAAAACAGCGTTGTTTACTCTGTCATAATTAATGTATGCGAGGAAGAGAATCTGGGCTCTGCAGGGCAGTCAGGCCCTGAGGGCTGCAGCTCAGGGACCAGTGAGGTGTCCATGGCCCCATCGTCTCTAAAGACAGCAGGAGTGACACATTCGCCTTAGTGGGGCTGGGTGGTAGGCTCAAGTCTCTGTCCTCTTGAGCCAGAGGTGCCTGCTCCACCTGCCTTCCTGGACCCAGTGGAGGCGAGCTATGAGGAAGGCTGAGGAGAGCCCGGGAGGAGGGAGTTTGCTGGCACTGTGGCCCAACCTACGGAGGGCCCTGGCCATCATCCTGTGCGTCCTCCCTCCAGCGCCCCAGCTTCCTCCCTGACTGCTCGGCCTGCCCTGGCCTCTTCCAGGCAGGGTCCTGGGCCAGTTCGGCCACATGCACGGGCCCACACACACCTCTTCCCAGCCAGGGGTAGCCAGAGGATCTCCTGTTCCTCTGCGTGAAACAGAGCTGCACAGCAAGGCCGGGAGCCATGACGGAACCACCTGCCCCAAAGCCTCACAGGGCACAGCAGGGGGGACAAGGACACTTAGCCTGGTGTCTTGAGAAGTTTGAACTTGGACCCTATCTGGGATGGGGTGGGTCTTCCCAGCTATGGCAGAAACGGTGACGGCAAGGCGGCATAGTGCAGTGACGCTGGGCACGAGTGCCCAAAGGGAGTCCCAGGGCCCTGAAATGGAGCTCCAGCTCTGTCCAGATCTGGCTCCCGCTTCCGCTCCCCTCCCGCTCCCTCATCACAGACCACTTGGGAAGGTGTCAGTAAAGTCCTTGCTGGAGGACACCTGTGCACTATGGAGTGGTGACAGGTCATGTGACCGGCAGAGCCTGGGCGACAGCTGGGCACCCTATGTCACCATAAGGAAAGAGAGGTGTAGCTGCTGTGCATGCCAAAGGCCCCTGCATGCCAGGCCTGGGGACACCCCAGGGAGGGAGGCTGGGTTCCTGTGGTCCTGCTCACCTTTGGGGATAAAGGGAACCTGTGAAGGGTCTTGAGTTCCCTCCAGCCACCATGTTCTGAGCCCAAGCAACACTGGGACTTTCCAGGACCGTCTGTGTGCTGGGTTTGTCTGCAGGAGGCCCAAGCTCGCTTCCCTTTGACTATAGAAGAAACTGGATGAGCTTGGGCAGGAGCTATGGACAACTAAGCTTTTCTTCTTTTCTTCCTCCTCCTCCTCCTTTTTACTGGGGCTCTCTACCTCCAAGCTACATCCCCAGCCCTACTTTATTTTTTATTTTGAAACAGTGTCTTACTAAGTTGATGAGGGTCTCACTTAAGTTGCTGAGACTACCTTCAACTTGTGACCCTCTTATTTTAGCCTCCTGAATACTGGAATTACAGGTGTACACCGCTATACCTGGATCAACACCCCACTTCTTGGTTACCAGTTTTCTGTCATGGTCCCTTTGGACTGCTGTAACAAGACACCTCCCACTGGGTAGCTTAAGAGCAGTGCAACTTTCTCACAGTCTGGAGGCTGGAAGTCCAAGGTACCCACAGATTGGGTACCTTGGACTAGAGGCCTCACCTCCTGACCATCACTCGTGGGTCATGGTTTCAGCATGTGAATCTTGGGGTGCACAGGCATCCACCCATGGCCAGGCGCCAACCACAGGAGCATGTGCGTGTGGTGGCAGGTGCTGTCAGTGGCTCCCCGCTATGAGCTTTCTTGGCTGATAGCCTGCTGTCCATGGCAGGCTGAGTTGGGCCTGCTGCAGGCCCCCTGTGCCTCCCACCCACAAGGCCGCCATGCCCTGATGCCCAGAAAGTCTCATGGCCTCTGGGTGTCATGGGGGAGCAGTGGCGATTTTTTTCTTTTTTCTTTTTTTTTTTTTTTTTTGCGGTACTGGGGATTGAACTCAGGGGCATTCTACCTCTGAGCTACACCCCCAACCCTATTTTTTATTCTTTATTTTGAAACCGAGTCTCACTAAGTTGCAGAGTGCCTCACTAGGTAGCTGAGGCTGACCTCGAACCCAGATCCTCTGGTCTCAGCCTCCCGAATGCTGGGATTACAAGCGTGCGCCACCACGCCCGGCTGGTGGCGATTTTTAAATGCAACTTCTGGAAGGAGGGTAGTGGGGCTGGGAGGGTGATAGGAACAGGGTGAGGCTGGGGCCAGAAGGGAAAGGACATGTCACTCCAGCTCTGGTTAACGTGGGTTGGTCCCACTTCTGGCCCCAGGCTGGACCCTGGCCAGGCCTCCTTCACTGCCATGTGATGTCTGACATGTCCCTCCATTTCTCTGAGCCTCCAGCCCTCTACCAGAGGCTGCCATGGATGCAGATGGAGCCCATGCCTTAGCCACAGCTAAGGCTGTGAAGGGTGGCACAGGTGCTCACCTGTTGGACGGCTGTCCCCCAGGCTGTGCCCTGGACCAGCTCACCAGGTCCCCAGGGAAGAACCAGCTAGTCCCCACAGACCAGCCTTGGAGGACACCCTGCCCCCAGCGGCCCTGCCTCGGGCTTTGCCCCAGCCCCAGCCCAGCAGGGAAGGCCATAGAGCGTGGAGGGCACAGAACCTTCCTGCAGGGCCCACCCCACCGGGGGAGACGTGTGAGGGGTGGGCACCCTGCACACAGAGCGTCACCATGCACAAAGCACATCCCAGCCATCTGTCGGCTAATTTGTTAATTATTGAGCAGATAATTTATCATCTCGGTCTGCTTGCTGTCTGTTTGTTACCCACTGTCTGTATCGACCAAGCTCCGTGTGAGGACAGATAAGCGTCATTAATAAAAAAAAAGTTCAGCCTGGCACAGTGGCGCATGCCTATATTCCCAGTACTTAGGTTGCTGAGAGAAGAGGAACACAGGTTTGAGGCCAGCCTCAGCAATTTAGCAAGAGACTGTTTCAAGTTTTTTTTTTTTTTTTTTTAAAAAGAAGGGCTTGGGGCTAGAATGCCCCTGGATTCAATCCCCAGTACCAAAAAAAAGAATGCAGTGTGGGGAGTCACAGGACAGACACCCCCATTCTAGAAGGGAGAAATGGAAAAGAAATGCTTCTTGAGAAAGGATCCTGAGTGTAATGTTGTAGAGACTTTGAGCTGTGAGGTCCAGTGGGCCTGGCTCCATTGATTCTGGTTTGCTCTGGAACTATCACTCCTTTCTTTCCTGTTTCTCCCTCTGGAGTGGGGGTGTCCATTCCATGCCTGGGTTCATGCTGGAGAGGAACTTGCCACTGGATGAAACTACCTTGAGTCTTATCCATTTCTGGTTTAGACGATGTTTAGATGGGACTCTGCTCTTGAGACTTGTAAGTTGATACTGAAAGGAGTGAAGTCTTGGGGCTGTGAGGTTGGAGTACATGCATTTTGGTGTTTGTGGGGTTTTTTTGTTGTTCGTTTTTTGGTACTACTTATTGAACCTAGGGACATTCTGTCACAGAGCTACTCCCACCCCAGCTTTTTTTTTTTTTTTTTTTTTTTTTTTTTTTTAAACAGGATTACCTTGATAAGTTGCTGAGGCTAGCCTCAAACCTGCGATCCTCCTAACTCAGCCTCCCAAGTACTGGGATTACAAGTGTGCACTACCACACCCAGTAGAATGAATGTCTTTTGTGTGCAAGAAAGACATGAATTTGTGGGACTGGGGATAGGGTGCTGTGGACTAGTTTCTGTCCCCTGAAGCCTACTCCCCAGTGTGAAGGTGTTAGGAGGTGGGGCCTCTGGGAGGTGACAAGGCCAGGGGTCAAGCCCTCACAAGTGGCTTCAGAGCAGCTGTGGCCATGGTGGGCACTGCCCGGCCTCAAGAGGTGCTCAGAGGCATCCGGGACAGGCCCCTCTGCCAGTGGCCACTGCTGACTGATGTGGCCTCTGCCGGCGAGTAGATGGAGTGGATAAATGTGCCTGGCACCATGACGGAGCTGGCAATTACACTTCATGGTGAGCGATATGAATCGTGAGAGGGGCCTCAGCACACGCATAAGCGTCGGGCGAGGAGCCGCTGCCAGCAGGAAAAGCCATTTATTAACCTGATGAAGTGCCAAAAGATAGACTTTGGGGCCGGCTCCTGGCAGAGCTCTCTGGGGCCTCTGATGAGCGGGCTGAGCCGAGTCCTGTCAGGTGGCCCCGTCCTTAGCTGCTGAGCCATGCTGGCCACTGGGAGCTAAGTCATAGGTGACCGCTCCCAGGGTGCCCTTGGCTGTCTGCTCACAGGTGAGTCCCAGCTCTTCTGTCCCTGGCCTGGGGTGAATGGAGGCCCAGGAAGGAGGAGCCTGGCCTGGAGCAGCTGGGCTCCCTGCAGGGCACCAGCAAGCCTGGAGAGTGTTGCAACTCTGTGGGCAGGAGTACAGCACATGTCCAGTTGTTCAGGGTACATGGTGGGACGAGGCGGGGCAGGCCTCAAAAGTGTGCACTAAGACCTTGTCTAGCCAGGCGCAGTGGCCCACGCCTGTACTTGAGAGGTTGAAACAGGAGGATCTCAGGTTGGAGGCCAGCCTCAGCAACTTAGCAAGACCTTGCTTCAAAATTAAAAATAAAAAGGGCTGGGGTGTAGCTTGGAGGTAGTACCCACATGGATTCAATCTCCAGTGCCAAAAATAAATAGATAAAAACAAAAGACCTTGTGTACCCGGAAGACTTTGGTATGGGACCATCCCAGCTACATCTTAATCTCCACTGCGTTGTTCCCAACATACCTGAGTTTGCTGGGTGAACATGAGCTACAATCACGTGTCCTGCCTGCTAGGCTCTCTGCCCTGAGGCCACTCAGCTGCTGCTGCCATCTGGTCCTTGGGAGGCAGGTGGCAGCTCTGTGCATAGAGCCTCCTCACCAGGCCCGTCAGGACAGTGCTGCGCCCAGGGTGAGCTCCCATCCGGGCAGGCCAGGTCCACTGACCTGAGGACAGTGGCAGTCTGGATGGGGTGGGACACCCCACCCTGCCGCTCTGCCCCATACAGCACCAGGGCCTGGGCACATGGGCTCCTTCCTCAGGGGGCCTCCGCTGCTCCAAGCTGCCATCTGACCCATCAGCATCCAGCGCATGTGTCCAGTGAACGCAGCATGTGAGGGACGCCGCAGCCCTCCCTGTTTTCCAGCCTCTGGTTCCTTCTGACCTCACTCACGCCTCCACTCCAGGGGCCTCCCGAGGGCACCAGTGCGGATGTGTGTGCTCAGTGGGTGCAGGGGCCAGGGAATAACGAGCAGGAGTCGTTAGGAGCCCGCCACAGAGGTGGGGTGATTTAGCGACATGATTACTTCCTAATGCAATACCTCACAAAGCTTTTTATTAGATTTCCCCCCCTTTCCCTTCCAAATGCTCTTTGGAAGTAAACACCTGGGGCTGTTATACTTTATACCACTCATTTTAATTAACTTTTAAATCACATAATGTCACCCGGACCTCTCTCAAACATGGGCTCAGTGCCAGGGTAGGGGAGGCCTGCTGTGCCCCCCTCCCCCACCGTGTCTCTGCCCAGGGTGCAGATACTCGCCACCCTTCGGGGCCTCAGAGTGACTCCCCAGGGCCAGATGTGGTGAGGTGGGCTCCCTGAGGGTGGCTGCAGCTCCTGAGCCTCCAGCCAGCTGCTCATGGATCTCAGTTTGCCTGGGTGCTCTGGATTTGATGGTCCAGAGACCAGGCCCAGGATTGGGACCCTCCCCTGACTCAGTGACCTCCATTGCCCCACCCGGCCCCTGGGAACCTCTTTTTTTTTTTTTAGTACTGGAAATTGAACCCAGGAGTACTCTACCTCTAAGCTACACACCCAGCCCTATTTTTTTTTTTTTTTTTTTCGGTACTGGGGATTGAACTCAGGGGCATTCTACCTCCGAGCTACACCCCCAGCCCTATTTTTTATTCTTTATTTTGAAACCGAGTCTCACTAAGTTTCGAAGTGCCTCACTAGGTAGCTGAGGCTGGCCGCAAACTGGATCCTCCGGTCTCAGCCTCCCGAATGCTGGGATTACAAGCATGCGCCACCATGCCCGGCTCCCTATTTTATTTTGAAACAAGGTTTTGCTTAGCTGCTAAGGGTCTTGCTAAGTTGCTGAAGCTGGCCTCAAACCTGTAATCCTCCCTCCTCAGCCTCTCAAGTACTGGAAGTACAGGCATTCACCCTCACACCTGGCTCCCAGGGCACCTTCTTAAGGCAAGAGTTGGGGACCCACAAGCTGCCACCATCCCTGAGAAAGTGGCTCAGGGGACCCCTCTTTGCTTGGTGCCCGTGGCATCAGTAAGAGTCTCCACTTGGTGCAGCTGAGCCCCATTACCCAGAGGAGCACCCATCCCTTGCTGCCTTCTCCCCTGCTCGCCTGTCAGTTCTAAACATACTAGTACGTCTTGGAGTTTCCCTCAGCACCCAGCCTGGACTGACCTCGGCCAGAACACCAGTAGAGCTGGTGGATGAATGTCAGATCATGGCCCTGGAAGGCACCCTCCACGTGGCTTATGGAAAGGCTTTCCAAGGCACAAGCTGGTGGCACCCAGCCTCCACTCACACCATTGAAGGCCCCTGGCCTGTACAGGAGGCTTCTGACCCTGTCCGCCTGCCCTGCCCTGGACAGATGAGGCCCCACCGTCCCCACATTGTATCCAGGAGGCCCAGCCGTGCATCCCCTCTGTTCTGTCCTCTTTCCTCCTGAGTCTGGCAGCATGCAGCTTCCAGAGTGGCCTAACTCTTTCTAGGATGTGCAATGATGTAGAAGAGGGCCAGGAACTCCAGACATGCTACTTCTTGAAAAGAGAGGCACTGCTCGGCATAGGTGGTCGCCCGGCGTGGGCTCACCCTCTTCACCCGTCTCCGCTCACTGGTCCTCAAGCTTCCTGCTTCTCGGGGGCAGTTCGCTTTGATCATCTGAGATGCACAGGAAAGCATTTCTGTCCCCCGAGGCTTCAGATGCGCTTTCATCCTGGGGTACTTTGAGCAGGTTCCTCCTCTAGTGTTGGCAGTTTGGCATAATTGTGGTGGCAGTGGCAACAGCTGGCATTTACTAGGCAATTACTGTGCACCGGGCACTATCATCAGCACCTTGTGTCAACGAAGGAGGTGTCTACCAGAGAACCTGTGCCCAGTGCACACTTTCCTACCCAGTATGGTAGCAGTCACTTTCCCCTTGGGGCCACCAAGCCCTGTGTATCTGAATGGCCTCCAACAGGGTCTCCCCAAGGTGCCCTGGGCTCTGTCCATGTTTCTGAGTGCAGTCAGCTCTTGCAGGCACCCCCGCCATCTCTACCCCATGAAGCCAGGCAGGGCTCTGGTGGCCCCAGGTTTTCTGTGCTCCCCAGGAGTGTCAGTCCCCACACACCTGTCAGTCTTCACTTGTGCTGGTCACCACGTGGGTTGAGATTGGTGGGAAGGCAGAGGGAGCCAGTGCAGGTGGAAGCCTATAGTGTGCATCCGTGGTGGGTACCCTGCTCCCCACCTGGCTCAGAGGTGGAGACCAAGCCTCAGAAACTCCAGGCTTGATGTGGCTGCAGTGACTGACCTCATAGGGGGGACCGGTCTGCCCAGGTGCTGCGGGCATGTTTGGGCTGAGCCTCCTCCCAGTCCCTCTGCTCCACATCATGGGAGTGGATGAGTTAATACATCAGTGAAGCCCTCCATGTGGGGTCTGCATGTACAGCACCTACCAGTGTTAGTTTTGGGGGCCTTGGGGGGTCTTGTAGTACTGGGGATTGAACCCAGGGCACATTCTACCTCTGAGCTATACCCCCAGCCCTGTTTCATTTTTTATTTTGAAATAGTCTCACTAAGTTACTGTGCACCACCATACCTGGAAGGTCATGTCTTCTTTTGGGTGGAGCCTACCCATGGCACACAGTGGGAGCTAAACTCCCAGCCCTTTCTGTTTTGTATTTTGAAACAGGGTCTTGCTAAGTTGCTGAGGCTGCCCTCAAAACCTATGATCCTCCTGTCTCAGCCTCTCGAGTGCTGGAATTACAGGCATCCACCACCATGCCTGTCTGCAAGTGTTAGTTTTTATTGTTGCCACAGCCCCTAGGCCATATGGCCAGTGTCAGAAACAGACAGTGTAGTGACACCCCAGGCCATGGACCCCATCCCTTTGCTGCTGAGTGTCTGAGGGTGTTTCCCCAGAGTGTGGGCACCCATAGATTCTAGGTGACCTGGCCCCAGACCAAGGTCACCGTTCCTAGCACCATCCTGTGTTCACGTTTACAGCTCAGGGGAGGTGGGCAGTTCTGCACCCAGACAGAGGGGCAGCCCACACTCCAGCAGCAAGCTGACCTACACAGACACCTCCCAGACCCTGTTCTCTCTATAGCCCTGCAGGAATTTGGGGTCATCTAGGGAAGGGGGTGTCCTGCAGGACTGCCAGAGGGAAGATATCCATGGGCAGAATTCAAGGTCCCTGATGCTTCGCTGCAGCCTGGGCACCTCCTCTGTGACAGGTGAGGACATCACCCCTGCCTTGGACCTGTCAGATCAGGCATGGGCTCCAGGTCCAGTGTGGCACCTGCCTGGATGGAAGCAATGGCTGATGAGTTTTCATAACTGCTCTGGCCAGCTGCAGCCAGCATAGAGCAGGGAAGCTCCTGGAAGGCACAGTTGATGCCTCACAGGGCGAAACTCTCCCTGGGGGGTGTGGGGGGGCATCCCAGGCAGACTGTCTAGGAGTGACTCAACAGCCAGCCCAACCTGCTCCGGAAGAGGCCTGTGCAGCTGCCTGGGAACCCGGCGAAGGCCCAGGGGAGGCGCTGCCCTGGCCGCTGCTTGTCGGCGACACCTCAGATCCAGGCAGACGGGAGTCAAGAGAGAACACGCCTGGCAGAGTTGTTCCGGAAATTAGATTTTCCCCCTTAAGGTCACATTCTCTGCTAGAAAATTAACTAATATTTTCCTAATCAAACGAGGCTGCCTATTCCTGGGAGGAGAGGTGGCTGCCTGTCCAGCCTTCCTCATTGGTCTTAGAAGGCAGCAGCTCCTGAGCAGGCTCTTGTTTCATTAAGTAATCTCTCTCTCAGCAGGGCACAGTGGTACATGTCTGTAATCCCAGTACTTGGGAGGCAGAGACAGGAGGATCACAGATTCAAGGCCAGTCTCAGCAACTTAGCAAGACCCCAGCAATTTAGACTCTTGTTTCAAAATAAAAATATAAAATAGGACTAGGGGTCTAGCTCAGAGGTATAATGCCCCTGGGTTCAATCCCAGTATTTAAAAAAAAAAAAGTATACTGTCTCTCGTGGCAGCCTTTCTGTGTCCCAGGGCTGAGCACTGGCATCCAGGGGAGGGGGCCTAGAGTGGTGGCACTGTTCTGCTGTCACCCATGCTGCCCCAGGCCCCTCTTGTCCCCTGGGCAGGCGCCCTTCAATTTGTTGTTCACTCCCATTCATGCCCCACAGGCCTCTTTAGCTGCTTTCAGATCGGGCTCCACTTTAGCCCAGGTGGAGATGTCTTCTCATCTGCCCAAGGTACTACAGTTTCCAAACAAAGCCCACATCCTCAGGCCCTGTCCACACAGCTGGTGCAAGGGGTGGCGTGCACCCCGCCAGCAAGCCTCAGCCAGGTCCAGATGCCCACCTGTCCAAGCTGAGCTCCCCAGGCCCCAGTGCCAGTGCCCAGACAGCATGTTGTAACGTAGAGCCGTGACCATGTCACCACGAGGAACTAAAAAGGCATAAGCAATCCGACCAGAGGGTGGGTGAGTAAATGGGGCATGTCCTCATCTGGACGATCTTGCTGCTAATAAAAAGGACGATTATGAGTAGTTTCACCCAGAGCGATACTTCCTAAGTACTGCTGAGAGGAAGCATGCCAGACACGACGTTGCGTGGAACTAGCTCCCTATGTCCCAGACATATATCCAGTCCCCTGTAAGGTGTGGATCAGTGACAGGCTGCGTGTGCGACGGTGGTCCCTTAAGGTTACATGGCCTATGACATCATTGGCTTGTGAAAACACACTCTGGGATGTTTGCACAGCAGTGAAGCTGCCTAACCGTGCATTTCCCAGGATGCACCCTGATCATCCAGGAGTGTGTGATTGTATGTGAGGGAGAGTGTCTGCGTGCACGCACACACACACAGACAGGCCAGAGGTGACCAGGACTCACACGTTGATGTGATTCTGAGTGGGTACTAGATGATTGTTGCCTTCATCTTTATGTTTTTCTAAAGCAGCAAATTGACTATAAAGAGTATTATTTTCATATTACTAAAAAGTGTAAGCATTTGGCTGTCCTGTTGAGGCATAGCCACTGTGTTGGGGCCTCCAGCCATATTTTCCTGCCCACTCACCTCTGGCAGGCCGCAGTCCTAGTCCTATGGGTGACCTGGCTCCTGCTGTGGGGACATGGTGTCCCCTGGGGTGTTGTGGGCAGCAAGGTCACCTCCAAGGCCCCTGAACTTGTCCCCAATGACTCAGAATTAAGCAATATCCTCCCCGATTCTCTGGCTCTAATGCTTTCCCCTATAGACCAGGAAAACCCAGCCCCAGGCAGCCCCAGGCAGCCCCAGGACTGGGCCCTGGGCCCCCTGTTGCCAAAGGCAAGAGTTCAGGGTCAGGCAAAGCCTAGGACTGTGGAGTGGCCTGCTGCACAATAGCTCACAGGCACCCCACACGAGCACCCCTCCCCTTCCTGCCCCGTCTTGTGCTCTTGTAGGGCCTGTAGCACAAGGACATTGCTCTCCACTGGGGAAGAACAGCTGCAAAAAGCACAGTGAGCCCATGGAGATCAGTGTGGAGGTTCCTGAAAAGGCTAGGCAGAGAGCCACAATATGACCCAGCCACACCACTCCTCAGCATCTTTCCAAAGGAACTGAAGTTAGAATACCGTGGTGATACATGCATACACATGTTCACAGAGCACAATTCACAATAGCCAAATTATGGAACCAACCTAGGTGTCCATCAGCAGGTGAATGGATATAAAAATGTGGTATATACACACAATGGAACTTGACTCAGCCATAAAGAAGAACAGAATTACGCCATAATACAGAAATTGGATGGAACTAGAGAATATTATGCTAAGTGAGATTAGCTAGGCTCAGAAAGTCAAGGGTTGGATTTTTTCTTTCATATGTGGAATTTAGAATGAAAATAGGAAGCAAAAGGAACTTCAGTCAAATGAGAGGAAAAACCAGAAGAATAGTGGAAGAGGTTTGGGAGAAGGAGGCGAGGAGGGGAAACTTGAGGGTTGAGGAAGGGAAGAATTCACATAGGTTATGTCCATACAAGAAGGGTTCACTTCCAGTCTCACTAACATGGAGGAGGAGGGGGAAGAAGGGGAGGGGAGTATGTGGAGGTATTTTTGCAGCACTAGGAATTGAACACAGGGGCATTCTACCTCCTAGCTACACCCCCCCAATCCTATTTTTTATTCTTTATTTTGAAACAGGGTCTCACTAAGTTGCAGAGGGCCTCACTAGCTGAGGCTGGTGGTGAATCCAGATCCTCCAGTCTCAGTCTCCCAAGTACTGGGATTACAAGCGTGCACCACCACACCCAGCTTTGAAACCCCCAATTTCTATGTTAAATCTTTTGACTTTAGAGCACTGGTTCAGATTCTGAAACAACCCTGCAGACCAGACAGAACACACAGAATGAGGTTTGAGGACCAGCCACAGCCACCAGGCCATTTGCATGTGTGTGAACAGACTGCTCACACCTCTGTCCTGCACTCCTTTAGTCAGCCATGGGCCACACACACCCCAGCGCCTCCCTGGGCTGAGAGAAGCAGTGTCGTGTGTCTGGGCCAGCAGCATTGCTCATCAGTATCTATAAATGCTCTGACCCTGACCCCTGTTCAGGCTGCCACAGGCATGAAGAATGTCCCAGGAGGAAGAGCCGGACAAGGTCAGTGCACGACCTGGTTGAGAGAGTGATGCTAAGTTTGAGTATGGAGTGTCTGGCCTGAGGGCACCCCCCCACCGTTCCCCAGGGGGAATTCCTGGCCTCTCTCCTTTCACGATGAGCAGCTGCTCCTTCGTGACCTCCACAGTTGACTTAAAAGTCTGTAAGGTGCTACCAGGCATGGTGGTACTTGGGAGGCTGAGAAAGGAAGATCACAGATTCGAGGCCAGCCTCAGCAACTTAGCAAGACCTTGTTTGTTTGTATGTATGTATGTACGTATGTATGTATTTATTTTGGTGCTGAGAATTAAACCCAGGGATATTCTGCCTCCAACCCACACCATCAGCCCTTTTTATTTTTTTTTTTTTATTTTTTATGTTTTGAAACAGGGTCTCACTGAGCTGCTAAGGCTAGCCTCAAGCCTGAGATCCTCCTGCCTTAGCCTCCCATGTACTGGGATTATAGGTGTACACCATCATGCCTGGCTGCAAGACCCTATTTCAAAATGAAAAATAAAAAAGATCGAGGGATGTAGCTCAGATGTAGAATTGCCTCTGGATACAATCCTCTCCATCAAAAAAAAAAAAAAATCATGAGTTAGACCATGGCACTTAGTGTTCATGAAACTGTTAACCTTCGTGAAGCTAGTAGTTCTAGCAGCAAGAGGCTTACTGCTGTGTGGCTGAGAGAAAGCACAAGCCTGCAGCCTGGGGTGGGCATCACACCTAGACGTGGGAACCACTGTTGACATTGTGGGGACAGATCTGCAGCTGCCAGCAGCACGGGGTGCAGGCTTAAGCAATGACTTGGCACAGGAGGAAGAGCTGGCTTGTTCATTCATTCAAACAGAATTCGAGACTGGGTGTGATGGTGCACCCCTCTAATCCCAGTACTTGGGAGGCTGGCCCAGGAGGATGGCAAGTTTGAGGGCAGCTTCAGCAACTTATCAAGGCTCTCAGCAACTTAGCAAGACCCTGTTTCAAAATAAAAATTAAAAAAGGGCTGGGTGTGTAGCTCAGAGGTAGAATGCTTCTGGATTCAATCCCCAGTACCACAAAAAGATTAAAATAAGGCTAGTGGTGTGACTTGGCAGTAGAAGACCCCTGGATTCAATCTCTAGTGCCACACACACAAAAATAAAATAAGGCTGGGGATGTGACTTGGGGATAAAATACCCCTGGGTTCAGTTTCCAGTACCAAAAAAAAAAACAGTGTTCATTGGGTACATGCTGTGTTCTAGGCACAGGGGATACAAAAGTGATAACAGCTGGTTCCTGTAACCCCTCACTTCCCAAACAGGGAAACTAAGGTTCTGAGGTTCTGAGGTCACATGACCTGCCCAGGGCCCATAGCTGGAGGTGCTTCTGGCGCCATATGCCATCCAATGCTTCGGGGACGCAGGCTAGAGGATGTCAGAGGCATCTCGGGGTTTGAGGCATCCAGAGGAGCCTCCTGCAGAGCTTTGTCTGCAGCTGCCCACTCAGAGCCGGGTTGTGGGGACAGATGGCACCCCTGTTGGTAGCTCTGTTGGACTCCCCACAGCCTCCTAACCTACCGGCCCGCCGCATGCCCGCTATCCAGGCCCCCAGCCACTGCAGGCCAGCCGGGTGTCTGTCCTGCTATTGCATGAGTCCGGTGGCCACTGCCATCCCAGCACATTTGGATGTGTCCAGAAAGAAAATTGGTGCTTACAAAATAGAAAATGACAAACTTAACTTGGAGAAGATATGTGGTCTTTGCAAACCCTGAAGGAGGGGTGGGGTGGGATGAGGGGGAGGGCAATTTCCCTCTCTCCGGAAAGATAGGAACATTAAGAGTCCTATAACAAATCATTTCCGAAATTAAATCACAGGAAGATACCTGCCGGATGTGAGGAGATGATTAGTATTCTATTCTTGGGGCCAAGGAGCAAATCAACTGCTGAACATGTTTTGAAATTTCTCTTTTAAAGGAATGTGGTCAATGAAAATGCAGCGCTATCAGTAGGACACGAAATCCCCCACTGCAAGATGAAGAAAATCCCGTAATACAACTCGAGCCCCATGAAAGCAAACAGCAGCTTCATACGGGCGAGGGTGCTGATGGAATGGAAAATGCACTTCACACATCTTGCACACGCAAATTGCATCAGGCGAAGAGCCTTTTTTTGCAAAGAGTGAGGTGCCCCCCCACCCCTTTTCTGCTGTTAGGGGTGGGGTGGCTCCTCCACCTGCGGGTGTGCACAAGGCATGTCTTCCTGAGGCCGGGGAGCAGTCCTGAAGGGTCACCTTTTCCTTCAACTGGTTCCTTGTTGGGGGAAGTGTCTGGTTCCCATGACCCCTCAAAGACGGGCAGTTGCTCCCTGTCCTACATTACCTTCATGAAGCCTGGATCACCCCTTGGCTCCAGAGCAGCTTCTGGTCCATACAGCCCTTTGTTCTGGAGGGTGCCTAGAGGTCTTATGGGAACTCTGGGGTACAGGTGCTCCATTCCTGCTGGGCTTGGCACTGCCCATCTCATTGCTTTATGGTCTCTTGAGCCTGCCACTGAAACTCAAGGGCAGACGCCCCTCGCCCCAGCTGGAACATTGGGTGTCTTTGCAAAGTCGAGGGAGGGGCGGCCATGAGAGTCATGGGGGTGTCGGAGTGGCTTGTTGCCCTGCAGGGAACTCAAGCCCTACAGGGATGGGGAGATCCCTGGAGTTCTGGGTGCTCTAGGATTTCAGCCACAGCCTGAGGCTGCCCATGCACTGTCACTTCTGCAGTGACACTGAGCACATGCACATCTCCTTGGTGCTGGGCATCAACCTGGCGTCTCCCAGCCCTTGCCAAGAGCTGGGCGGAGTGGCTGGAAACCGCTGTACCGCATGAAGTCTTCTCTTTGGACGGGGGGTGTTTAACCTGCCCTGGATTGTTTCCTGGCCCTTATATGTTCATGAACTTGAGGACAGAGAGCTAGGGTCGTCCATCTCCCAAAAGGCAGGCTCCTTTCTGTGAACGAGAGAGCTGCATGTGTCGTTTGGTTTCGAGCCAGCTGAGGGAGGTGGCGAGGGCTGTGTAACTGGCCAAGGTCAGAGCCGTGGCCTCTTCTGCATTAACATTCTGCGCAGTGCATGCAATCAAGGCTCGCTTTGGAGCGTGAGGCCCTGCCTCAGCATCAGAGGAGCAGGGAATAGCGAGTTCCCATGACCGCGACCCAGCATGCCCTGGGTGTTAAGTGGCTGCCAGCATGCAGGCCGAGAGGGTCTCTGGGAGGGAAGAGGGAACCTTTCCTGCTCTGTCCACAGCAGGCAGAGCTTGCCTTCCCCACCCTGGGTGGAGCCCATCAAGGCAGTTTGGCTGCTGCACACCCAATACCCAGTGCGAGTTGCTGAGCCCAGAGTGTCACTGTCCTCTGCCATCCTGCAGCACGCACTCATGGTGGTACCAGTGTCATGAGAGGCAAGACAATTCCGTGAAGGGTCTGGAGCAGTTCCCTGTGGGAGAGAAAGGGGAATGTAACTCAGGAGCAGCAGGGTCCTTGGCTTATGTGAAAGAAAAGAATTTTAGTACTCACCTGTCAAAAACAGAACAATTTACTTAAGAAAGCAAGAAATACACATTCAAGGAAAAAAGCGGGCCATTTGGGGAAACATGGCCCTTTTAACTTTGTAAATGGAGAGCCTGACAGATGCATGGGGTGGTGCCAGCCTAATGAGCTGGATTCCATTGATCGTGGAGCATGGAGCAGGTGATCGTGGTCTGGTTCTTCTTAGAATCTTCAGGTTGTCATTATCTGGTTGATGGAGAGCACTTGGCCTGTACCCATGTCTTTGGGTTTTGAACAATATCTTTCTCCAGACTTCTTTCAACCAGTCTAAAAATACATTCAGTACGCTAACCAAGTAAATATGCGCCAATTACCTGCACTTATAGTACTTTAAGATTTACTGGACCTTCTGAGAATTCGGGCCTGGAGAAAAACAGGCCTTCAGAGTGAAGGGGAAGGTGATCGTGGTGTCTTTAGACTTAAAGCCATAGTTCTTCTTTCCTTCCCCATTTGTCTCCTCTTTTTTTTATTTATTTATTTATTTATTTATTTATTTATTTATTTATTTATTTATTTTTCTATCCTACCTCACCACAACCATGGCTCTGCCTGCTGGCTGGCTGGCCATGCACCATTTCCCCAGTCCTGGCATCAGCCTCACGGGGCAGGCTGTCATGTCCTGCGTACAAAGACAGAAGCTCAGGAGGTGCAGTGACATGCCCACAGTACCCAGTGGGGACTCAATCCCGGATCACCTGAGGCCAGCCCAGCTGTGTCCCTAACCTCCCCCTCCAGGATGCTGAGATGGTCTGTGGAGACAGGTGTGTTACCAGCTGTAGTGCCAGCACAGCTGAACCCCACCAAGCCATCTGGAGAAGTCCAAGGAGTGGAGGGCCAGCCCTGCACCCCCACCTCCAGGGAAGGGTCACCATTAGGGAAGGGGAGGGCTGTCTCTGCCCTCCGAGGTGCTCTTAGGAAGCTCCCTGGGCAGGGCAGGGTCTAGAACAGGTCCCTAGTGCACATCTCACATCTCAGGGTCTGTTGCAAGCACCCACCACTCTCTCCCCAGTGGCCTGTCTTTCCGAGATGCCTCCTGACCACCTGGTGGTGGCTCCCTGACCTGTTGAGCAGGCACACATGGGAAGGCAAGGTCACAAGGCCACCACACTCTGTGTCAACCACAGGCTTCTCCTGCAGGTCAGGGGAGTGTGAGTGTTCACGCTCACTGGGTGCTTGGAGAGCTCCGACAGCCCTGGCCTGGCCACTGTGATCCGTGTGGCTTGTGACAGGATATAGATTGTGCAGGGTCAGCCCCGTGGGAAGCTCGGTGACACTGGCCAAGTGCGTCTGAAATTGCTGGCTTTCTTCTTTAATTGCTGTTTAATCATGGTGAAATTGCGCTGATGTTCACGAACATTCCAGCAGCAGACTCCGCTGGCCACTCTCCCAGTTCCCGGTTCCCATCAGTGGCACACACTCATTCCCCTTACAGAAAACGACTTCCCATGGTCCCCTCACCACCCGTGGCCACACAGTGGCCTTGGCTGAAACTGGCAGAAATTCAGAGGCTGATGGGAGGCCTCAGCCTCACTGGGGTCAGCGGGGGTCCGCGTGCATTTCAGTGTCGCCAGGCTGCGCCATCTAGGCAGAGCGTGACTTGGCTTCTCCCATGGCGGCCCAGGGCCTCTCCCTAACCTGGCCCCCAGGGCTCTCTCCAGGAAGACTGGCCAGGACACAGCCTGTCACTTGAGAAGTGAGTCTCGAGCCCAGGTCTCCTCCCTGATCTTTGTTTTTGACTCCTTCATATTAAGAAGAAAAAAACTCCCAGTCGGAGCCATGGGTCCTGGCAATGAGTTGTTTTAATTGCATCTCAAAATAGCATTGCAATAAAGAACATTAAACTGTGACTAACCAATTGTATTTAAGGAAGCCCTAGCGCAGTCAGAGGCCGGCCTGCCCATAAAATCTGCTGCTCCTAGAGCCACAGGCGTGGAGAGGCGCCCGGGGACAGTACCGCTTGCGCCCCCACCTGGACACCTTCCCTTTGGCCTTGTGCTGAGTGGAATGACCCGGTGGGGGTCCCCTGGACCTGCTCTGTCTGAGCCCCTCGAAAAGAGGGAACAGTTTCCTGTTTAGTTGACTTATCACCAGAGAACCTCTAAGGCCCTGGCAGGCAGAGAGGAGACCAGGAAGGCACTGTCCTGCTTGTTCAAAGCAAAGCCAGCCAGCTCTATGAGGTGACATGACAACATGAAATAAGCAGACCCTTGTTGTAAAGATCCTGAAATTGTGTCTTCAGAGACTCACTGATGGACATGGTGACCCTGTGGGAGGGTCCCCGAGGGGCTTCATGCTTTGGAAGTTTGGAAGTTTTTGTCTTTTTTTTTTTTTTTTAGCTACACCCCCAGCCCTTTTTACTTTTTATTCTTTGAAACAAAGTTCTCACTAAGTTGCTGAGGGCCTCGCTAGGTTGCTGAGGCTGGCTTCGAACCTGCAATCCTCTAATCTCAGCTTCCTAAGTACTGGAATTGCATGCACCACCACGTCCAGCTTTACTTTTTATTTTGAAACAGAGTCTTCCTAAGTTGCCAGGGCTGGCCTCAAACCTTCAATCCATCTGTCTCAGCCTTCTAAGTACTAGGATTATGGGCATGCACCACCACATCATTTCTCTTGAGTAGAAACCTAGAAGAGGAACTGCCAGGTCCTATGGTAATTTTAGCCACCCTATGTAGACTTTGCCAGAAAGCCATGCTAGAGCCACATACACAATCTGTCTCCTCTGGCATCTTCTTCTCACCCCCAGCCAGCTGCTAAGCCCTCCCCAGGCTGAGGAGGAAACACTGAGTCAGTGTATGTACTGAGTCAGTGTATGTACTGAGCCACAGGGAGGCGACATGGACAGGGTGCCATGCGTACATGCACCACCCTGACAGAGTCCCTGCCCTACCCCAGGACCCTGCCCACCTGGGAACCAGGTGAGCGACCTGCAGGGAGGGCAGAGGCAGGGGTCTGCTGCTGCATGTAGCTGTACACCGAATATTGAATGGACAACTGCATAGAGGCTTCGCTCGGGTGGGTCCAGCAAGTCTGTCCTGTGCAGGGACGTGTGCTCCTTCCCAGTGGCTACAGAAGGTGCCCAGCTGGCGGTGGCACAGGCCAGGGACAGCAGGCAGCAGGCACCCGTGCTGGGGAGTCTTCCCCATGGCGCACCAGCTTGCTTCCCAGCTGTCAGGGGTTTGCCGTGGAGACCCTGTGTGGAGAGGAGAGCTGCATCTGAGGGCTGTAGCCTGGGAGGCAGGCATCTCGGGCCCCAGGGCTGTAGCCCCGGAGCTACTGGGTTTGCACGGGCTCTAGCAGAACGGGAGCCCAGGTGGGAAGGGCCGTGTGAGGCGTGGAAGCCGCTGCCTCTCCTTCTCCGGCTTAATTACCGTCAGGGCAGTTGCAGAGTTGAAATGCAGTTTAAAAAGCCTTTGTGAGTAATTAGTGTCAAAAACACAAGATCTACAAAGCCATAAACTCACAGCTTGGTGATATTACCAAGTACTAATTAAAAAAGAAGAAAGAAAATTCCCTTTCATGATCAGATTCTCAGCCCTGCCATAGATGAAAAACAAGGCAATTTGCGGATGATACAGACGCTGGAAGTGAGTGGCGGACACAGGAGGGCGGCCAGGTTGCAAGGATGTCCTTGACCAGGGAGCATCTGCGATTCCCAGCCTGGCCCATAACCCCAACTTTAAAGGGGGTGCTGGCAGGGCATAGTCACATGCCTGGAACAACAGGTGGGACCTGCCCGGTCACAGGTGAGGCCAGAGCTGTGCCCAGGACAGAGGCAGAGCCTGCTCCTCTTGGCTGTCAGTCGGCCCAACGGGCTTCGCCACCCCATTCCTCCCTCTCCTCCACCCCGTGGCACTGGGGATTGAACTCAGGAACAATCTACCTCTGGGCTACACCCCCAGCCTTTTTTATTATTATTATTTTTCAATTTTGAGGGTCTCACTAAATTGCTGAAACTGGCCTCGAACCTGTGATCCTTCTGTCTCAGGCTCCCAAGTACTGGAATTCTGATCTCGCATACACTTTGAGGAATGGAGAAAGCAGAGTGGCTTCCAGGAATCTGGTTCCCTTTGAACCGAGGCCCTCCCAGCAGCACCTGTGCTATGCTGAACCTCTCCTCGGGAGCTGCCCAGGGGCAGTGTGAGCACGGCACAGAGCCTGCCACTATTGGCCCCGCCAGCCCCAGCCACTCATCCCAGCCAGGAACTGGACCCAAGTCAAGCAGTCTTTGAAGCAGCTGGCCCAGAAGGCTGAGGGTGGACTGCACTGAGTGATGAAGGCGTCTACCTCCCTCCACCTTGCTCCGCTGTGCACTCCCGCCCTATGCAAGGTGTCGGGACAGAGGCTCCGAACTGGCGGGAAACAACCACGTCTTGTGCCAGGTGCCAGCCGGCGCCAGTCACTCCCAGTCTGTTTTCTGAGAAGTGCCACACAGCCCAGCCCCAACGGGCGCCTCTACCTCCTGTCAGAGCAAGTGGAGCAGAGCGTGTACCCTACACCCCAGCTCTGAAAATTCTCCTCTGAAAGTCATGTCCTTCTCGGGGATATTTTTAACCCAGAACCGGCAGCATGTGCCTTTTGGTGGTGATGGTAGCACACTCTGGCGCTTTAGCAGCAGATGGCCAACAGGCTATTGTTGGGGTCCCCTGGTGCACCAGGACCCCCACACTTCCGCTTTGCCACCACCCAGCAGCAAAGCTTCTGGAGCCACCTCAGCCACGTCTGCCCCAGGCCAGCCGCATAGAAGAAATGTCCTTGTCCGTGGTCCATACTCGGCAGATGTGCAGTCTCCACCGAGGCCCATAGTCACTCTGGCCTGGAGCTCCTCGGTCCTCCCTCTGGATGGCCTGGATGGTCCGCTCCCTGAGGTCAGGATAGCCCAGTCACCTTGCCAGCATGGGGGTGGAGAAGGCGGCTTGGGAACCAGCAGGGAGACAAGGAAGCAAGACCCACAGCACCCACACCTTGTGTGGGGCTCAGGGTCCCCGTCGTAGAGCAGGGAAATTCTGGTGTTTGGCCACATAGGACCCACACACACACACCATGGCCGCCTCCTGTGGGCTTTATGTGGCAGCGTGACAAGTGTCAGGTCCCCAGCCTTCCGTGAGTGGCTGGCAGTGACAGGTGGACCAGGGGCTGGGCAGAGACTCCGTGGTCGCCCTCTCTGTCCCAGCCCCATGGGCTTGTCTGCACCTTGAGCAGTGGTCTGACCTTCCAGTGCCACCACCTGGAGAGGGAATATGGATCATAGGACCTTTGCCCCCTGGTGGGAGGTCAGGCCTTTTTATTAAATAGCTTTATTGAGATGTAATTCACCAAGTTGTATAGCCATCACCAAAGTCCATTCTAGAATGTTCTCATCACCCCAGAAGAAACTCCTGCACCCCTTGGCCATCCCTCCCAGCCACTCCCAAGCCCTAGCACTAGGCAGCCCCTCTGCTTTTTGTCTTTGTAAATTTCCCTATTCTGGACATTTCAGAGAAATGGAATCATAAATATGTGGCCTTTTGTGGCTGACTTCTTTCATGAGCACAGGGTTTTCAAGCTCCAGCCACATTGTAGCATGTGTCAGTGTGTCACTTCTTACTGACAGATAATGTTCTGTTGTATGGATAGAGCAGTTTATCCATTCATCATTTAAGAAGCATTTGACTTGCTTCATTTGGCTCCTAGAAGGGCATTTAAGGTTTTGTGCGAACGTGTTTTCATTTGTGTGTGTGTGTGTGTGTGTGTGTGTGTGTGTGTGTGTGTGTGTACTGGAGATTGAGCCCAGGGTGGGGCTCTACCTCTGAGTTACACTCCCAGCCCTGTGCTTCTTTGCCATTTTTTGGTAAAGTGTCTGTTCTCATCTTTTGCTCATTATATGTGTGTTGTGTTATTATTGAGTTTTGAAGGTTCTTTGCATATCCTGGATACAAATGCCTTATCTGATACATACATTGCAAGCTGGGTTCTGGTACATGTCTATAATCCTAGTACTTGGAAGCCTGAGACAGGAGGATCGCAGGTTCAAGGCCAGCCTTTGCAACTTAGCGAGACCCTATTTCAAAATTAAGAAAAAAAGAAAGAAAGAAAAGGGCTAGGGATGTAGCTTGGAGGTAGAATGTCCCTGGGTTCAATCTACCATACCAGAAAAAATATATAATGATGAATCTCCCAAAACCCCTAGTATGTGGTTTGTCTTTTTATTCTCTTGAAGTGTCTTTTGAAAGCATTTTTGAGGTTTTAAGTTTTGATTAGGTCTAATTTAAAGCAGTCTTCCCTTTTTGTGTTGTATCTGAAATCCTCACCTATTCCAAGGTCACAAAGATTTTCTCCATCTTTTTTCCTCTAGAAGTTTTTATAGTTTTGAATTTTACATTTCTGTCTGAGATCTGTTTTGAGTTGATTTTTGTATATGGTACAAGATTTGTATTGAATCTGTCCTCTATTGTAGATAGATATACAGTTGCCCCAGCATCCATGGCGGAGAAGACCATCCTTCTTCACCAAATTAACTTTGCACCTTTGTTAAAAGCCTATCGTCCATGAATGTGAGTTTCCTTCTGGATCATCTTTTATCTTCCACTGATTTGTCTGTCCGTCTTTGTGTCATTACTGTTGTGAACTCAGGTAGTGTTAGCCCTCCAGCTGTGTTGTTAGTGTGTGTGTGTGTGTGTGTGTGTGTGTGTGTGTGTGTGTGTGTGTGTGTGTGCTCGCGCAGGCGTGTGTGTATGTTACTGAAGATTGAACCTGGGGCACTCTACCACTGAGCTCTTTTTATTATTTTTAACAGGGACCCACTAAGTTGCCCAGGGTCTTGCTAAGTTGCTAAGGCTGGCCTCAAACCTGCAATCCTCCTTTCTCAGCCTCTCAAGGATTACAGGCCTATGCCACCACGCACAACCAACTTTAACCAGCTTTATTCTTTTAAAGAGTTCTTTGGGGATTCTAGGTTCTTTGAATCTCCATATGAACTGAGACTCAGCTTTTCAATTTCTATAAAAACAAAAAGCCTGCTAGGATTTTGATTAGGATTGCACTGACTCTATAGATCATTTGGGAGAAGAATTGGTATCAACATCTTGAGCATTCTCTCTCTCAGCACTGTCTTCTCATTTTCAGCATGCAGGTGTTTTGCATCATTTTCAGATTTATCCCTAGGCATTTCATATTTTGATGTTATAAAAGGCATTGGTTTTTACGTGTGTGTGTGTGTGTGTGTGTGTGTGTGTGTGTGTGTGTATGTGTGTGTGTGTTTTACTGGGGATTGAACCCAGGGGAATTCTACCTTCAAGCTATACCCCCAATCCTATTTTATTTTTATTTTTAAACAGGATCTCACTAGGTTGATGATAGTCTCACTACTTGCTGAGGCTGGCTTAGAACCTGTGATCCTCCTGTCTCAGCCTCTCAAGTAACTGAGATTATAGGTATGCACCACCACACTTAGCTTGGCTTTTACTTTTATTTGTTTTTTGTTGCTTGTGTATAAGAACAACTCATTTGTATATTGGCCTTTGTATTTTGCAACCTTGCTAACCTCATGTACTCGTTCCAGCAGTTTCCTGGTATATTTAATTGGATTTTCTATGTAAACAATGATGTTTATGAGTAAAGGCAATTATACTCCTATCTACTCAAGCTGGTGCTTTTGGCTTTTTTTTTTTTTTTTTTTTTTTTTTTTTTTTTTTTTTTTTTTTTTTTTTTTTTTTTTTTTTTTTTTTTTTTTTTTTTTTTTTTTTTTTTTTTTTTTTTTTTTTTTTTTTTTTTTTCCTTCTTTCTTTCTGTCTCTGGCTAGAACTTCAGAACACTGTTGCATAAGAGTGATGAGGAGACATCCTTCCTCATCTTGTATCCAAGCTGAAGGAGAAGCAGTAGTCAGTCTTAAACCATAGCTCAGGGTGGTGGTTCAGGGCATCTCTACCAGGCCAAGGAAATCCTCTTCTAATCCTAGTTTGCCAAGAGTGTTCTTCAAGAAGTGTGCATTGGATTTTTCTGCGTTTATTGAGATGATTATATGGCTTTACTTTGAAAAAAGTGCGTGTATTTTTTTTTTTTTTTTCACCATTGGGTATTGAACCCAATGAGTACTCTATCACTGAGCTATATTCCCAGCCCTATTTTATTTATTACTTTAAAATACAGTCTTGTTAAGTTGACCAGGCTGGCCTCCACCTTCAATCCTTCTGTCTTAGCCTCCAAAGTACTGGGATTATGGGGATGCACCATCACAACCAGCTCCTTTTTTTTAATTTTGAGACAGGTTCTCACCAAGTTGCTGAGACTGGCCTCAAACTTGCAGCCCTCCTGCCTCAGCCTTACATGTCACTGGGATTACAGTTGTATACTACCATGAGTAGTTTATTGAACTTTCTTTTAAGGTCCAGAATGTTATCTGCTCTGTGTGTTTTTGGGAAGGCTTTGTATCCTGCTGGAATGTTCCGTATGTGTCAGCAGGGTGGCTTTTTTGTTTGTTTGTTTGTTTGTTTGTTTGTCTTTGTACAGGGGATTGAAGCCAGGGGCATTCTACCTCTGAGCTTACATTCCCAGTCCTTTTTCATTTTTTATCTTGAAACAGGGTCTTGCTAGGTTACTGAGGGTCTCACTAAGTTGCCTAGGTTGGTCTCAAACCAGCAATCCTCTTATCTCAGCCTCCCAAGTAGTGGGATTATAGGCATATACCACCCCACCCAGCAAGTTGGCATTTCTGATAGTGTTGTTAAGTCTTCCACATCCTTGCTGATTTTCTATTTTCCTGTCCCCATCAGCTATTGAGAGAAGGACAAATCTATTGGCTCAATAGATTTGTCTGTTGCTTCTTCATTTCTATCAGGTTTTGCTTCATGTATAAACTGATCCTGACCTCTATCCCAGGTACCCTGGTATTGTTCTTTGCTCCAGATCTGCTTTGTCTGCTATCAACAAAGACTATTGCCTTTGGCTTCTGTTATTATGGCATGTCTTATTTGTGATCTACTTATGTCTTCTTCATATTTAAAATGTGTTTCTTTCTTTCTTTTTTTTTTTTTTTTTTTTTTTTTTTTTTTTTTTTTTTTTTTTTTTTTTTTTTTTTTTTTTTTGGTACTGGGGATTGAAACCAAGGGCATTCTACCTCTAACCTACACCCCCATCTCTTTCTATTTTTTGTTTTGAAACAGGATCTCACTAAATTGCTGAGGCTGGCCTCAAACCTGCAATCTTTCTGTCTCAGCCTCTAAGTACTGGGATCACAGACCTGAACCACCATACCTGGTGCTAATTTCTTTTTTTTTTTTTTTACTGTTTTACAGGCTGATTAGGAATTGCAGTGTTTATCTTTTTCACAGTCAACCTTCAAATGATGTATGTGTAGTTAAGAACATTATACTATATCCATTCAGCTTTCTCCTTCCTATCTTAGTCTTCTTCCTGTTATATAATTTTTAACAGTATATCAAAGCTCTGTAATACAATGTTACTATTTATACTTACTTATCTTTTAAAGAGATTTAAATAATAATTTAAATTTTTTATATATCTACACATGCAGCCAGGACTTTGTCATCCACTGAAGAAGTGAAGGTATTCTGTGTCAGCCAGATTTCCATCTTTGTTTTCCTTCTATCCAAAGGACTTTCCTCAACATTTGTTATAGTATGGGTCACTTGGTAATAAATTCTTTCAGCCCCTTTGTGTCTAAGGATGTCTTTATCTTTTGAGAGATTATTTTCACCTGGCATAAAATTTGAGGTTGACTGGTTTTTCTCTTAGTTCCATTCTCTCCTTGCTTTCATTGTCTGTGGTAAAAAATCTGTGGTCATCCTTATCTTCTTTCCTCTGTAGGGTGTCTTTTTATCCCTGGATTGTGTGTGTGTGTGTGTGTGTGTGTGTGTGTGTGTGTGTGTGTGTGTGTTGGAACTACTGAACCCAGAGGCATTCTATCTGAGATATACCCCCAGACCTTTTTATTTTTAATTTCAAAACAGTCGTGCTAAGTTTCTCAGGTCCTCACTAAGTCTTTTTTTTTTTTTTTTTTTTTTTTTTTTGGGGGTATTGGGGATTGAACTCAGGGGCATTCTACCTCCAAGCTATACCCCCAGCCCTATTTTTTATTCTTTTTATTTTGAAACTGAGTCTCACTAAGTTGCAGAGTGCCTCACTAGGTAGCTGAGGCTGGTCGCGAACCCGGATCCTCCGGTCTCAGCCTCCCGAATGCTGGGATTACAAGCGTGCACCACCACGCCCGGCAAGTCTTTTTTTTTTTTTTTTAATTTCTGGTTTTGAGCAATTTTCCTATGATATATTTCAGTGTAGTTTTCTTAACTTATTTTTTGTGCTTGGGGTTCACTGAATTTCTCAGATCTCTTAATTTCTACTTGTCCTCATGTTTCAAAAGTTTAGAGCCACCGGGTGTGGTGGCATGTGCCTGTAAATATCAGTACTTGGGAGGCTGAGACAAAAGGATCACAAGTTCAAGGCCCGCATGCCATGCGGTAACTTAGTGAGATGAGACTTTGTTTCAAAATTAAAAATAAAATAGGACTGGAGATGTAGCTCAGAGGTAGAATGTCCCTGGGTTCCATCTATCCCCAGCATCACACACAGAAAAAAAGATTAGGACCATTATTTTCTCAAGAAGTTTTCCCACTCCCCATGTTCGTTATGTAACAGAGCAGGCCAAATCAATATCCTCAGCTTCTGAGGGCTGGGGTCTGAGCATGGCTCTGCCTGGGCCTCCTGGGCTGTGGTCACCTCAGGTCTTTGTGGGGACAGGTGGGCTCCAGGCTCTCAAACACAGCTGTCAGCAGGGGGCCACCTTCAGTTCCTCGACACGTGGCAGAGTATGGCACGGCAGCTGAGCATGGAGCATCAGCTCTGATCACCTGCCTGAGCGTGAGACAGATGCCACCTCCGAGCGCGGCGCAGCCTCAAAAGTGACAGCCCCCTCTCCTACCACGGGGTCAGTGAGAGCCATCTCTGCCTTTCCTGCAGGGACTGCAGTTAAAATGTGGTAGGTCACGTGATGTGGTCCCCTCCCCATGGATGCCCTTTTCTGTATCTGTGTCATGAGAAGTCTGGATGACTTCCCTTGTATGTCTTTGAGCTCACTTTCTCTGCAGTGTCTGATCCGACCTCAGTCCTGCCCCCAGCCCCCGCCCCTCTCATCACTTACATTGTCATTCTCATCTGTGGGCCAGTTTGGCTGTGTGTGTGTGTGTATGTGTATGTGTGTGTGTGTGTGTGTGTGTGTGTGTGTGTAAGAACACTTTGATATCTCTCCGTAGCCTCTTGGACACATACACTAGAGTGATAAGACATACTGTCATCTGCTGACTCAACATCAGTGTTAATTCAGGTCGATCTCGGTCCATTGACTTCTCTCTTCGCTGTGGGTCACACTCCCCTGACTCTCGTGACTGTTTGGCGCTGGGCACTGTGGGCTGGATGATGTTGGTGCTGCACATTGTTGTATTCCTGTCAATATGCTTAGCCTTGCTCAGGGATGCAGCTAAGTTACTTAGACACGCCGGGCATGGGTTGCGCATGTCTTGAATACCAGTACTTATGAGGCCGAGACAGGAGGATTGCAGGTTGGAGGCCAACCTCAGCAACTTAGTGAGAGCCTCCGTAACTTAGCAAGACCCTATTTCAAAATAAAAAATAAAATAGGGCTGGAAGTGTAGCTCAAAGGTAGAATACCCCTGTGTTCAATCCCCAGTACAGAAAGAAAGAAGGAAGGAAGGAAGAAAGAAAGAAAGAAAGAAAGAAAGAAAGAAAGAAAAAAAGTTGCTTGGAACAGTTTGATGATTTTGAGCCTTGGCATAAAATTTGCCAGCTGGGACCAAGGGGCAGGTATGGCTCATTTTGCCATATCACTGAAGAGAGACCCGTCTTACTGTCTCCCAAGGTCCTGTGAACCATCAGGTTTCTGACATGGCTGGGGAGATGGGCACTGTCTTTAGTCTTGTGTGAACTTCAAGCACTGTTTTTCAGGGGTTTCTCTCTAGTTCTCTTGGGATTTTCTAAGTCTCGGGCAGTTTCCTTCTCCTGGGCGCTGATGGGTTCTCTGACCAACATGCACAGGGACTCTGTCCTTATTCCGCTCTCGGCACTCTGTCCACCGCCTCTGGCTACCCTGGCCACCCAGACTCAGCCCTGTCCCCTCAACCTAGGGAGGTGACTAGACTCTGCCCTTTGTCAAACCCTCGGGTCCAGTGACTTGAGAGCTGTTTTGTTCTGATGTCTCCCTTATTGGCTGTTTCAGAGGTGGACCTGTTAGCTGCGTTGGCTGGGAGCCAGCCAAGCACTGGACATGAGTTGTATCATCTGAGCTGCCAGCAGTCCACAGGAGGGTGACAGGCATTTGTCTCAATTTCACACTGAAGGAATTCCAATTCAGAGAGGGAAAGTGATGTGCCCAGGGTCACACAGCAAATAAGAGCCAGTTTGACCCAGGCATTCCGAGTGTTGGCCACCCTCATCTCACGTCAGGTGATGCTGTTGCCTGAAGCATGGCATCTGCTCAAGGTCACTTCAGAGACACATGTCCTGTCAGGGTGCAGACGAGCAGCTGTCCAGACTGGCTCAAGTTTTCTCCTGTTCCCCTCCTCACCGAGGGAAGAAGCTGAAGGGGTGATGTTGTCCGTCCCCTTTCACTACCCCAGTGTACCCAGACTCCCCTGAACCCCACGCCTGGGTGGGGGACCAAGCCCTGGGGACCCTCTGTGGCCCTCCCTGCATCCTTGGTGGATGATCTGGGCTCTGTGTCCTCCTGGCCCTCGGCCTTCCTCCTCGCTACACTCCCACTGACCCTCAGGCCCACCTCTCTCTCCTTCCTTTTCTTCCCATCCACCTCCTAACACACCTTTGGTCATTGGGACATCCCTGCCCACTGGGGATCTGGCGGAAACCCTGAGCCACCATGTCCACCAGGAATGACTGGCAGGTTCTGGCCACTCCACCACGCACCCTCTGCTCGTCTCTGTGCTACAGCTCCAGGAACAGCTGCAAGCGGCTGGCTGCACAAATAGAAGAAGGTAATAATAATAATTGCAGGTTTGAGATTCATCTGCAACTGCCAGGTGCATGGCCTTGCCCTCCTGGCACGCAGCTCTTGAGGGAAAGGTCACCCCTGGCTGGGCGGTGAATTCCCAGAGTACAGTGTGACCAGCACACACTGTGGCATTTGGACGTTCCCTTGGCACAGTTTAGTAGAACCAGCTCTCCCCCATCACATGTGCCTCTTCTTGCTCCCACTCTGTGGAACTTTTCTTTCTCTATTTATTTAATTGTAATGGGGACTGAACCCTGGGGCATTCTATCTCTGAACTGCATCCCCAGCCCTTTTATTTTTTATTTTGAGACAGGATCTCACTAAGTTGCTGAGGGTTTCATACAAGTGCTGAGGCTGGTCTCAAACCTACGATGCTCCTGTCTCAGCCTCCCAAGTACTGGGACTATAGGCGTGCACCACTGAATGCTGCTGACACATCTTGAGTTAAATATGACATGAGGGGTGAGCTCCAGGTCCTCCTCCTCCTCTTTGTAGAAAGGACTGTCCCTCCTCAATGAGTGCCTTTCATACCTTTGCCTGGGCGCGTTGTATGGGTCTCTACTTAATTCCTTCGTTCTATCCCACTGGTCAGAGAGTCTGTTCCTCTACCATTGTCCTATGTCTGTCCTACACACACTACTCAATATTGTGCTGTAGCCACAGGTCACCCTAATGTGGAGAAGGGCTTTCTCCCCCCACTTTCTTCTTCTTTTTCAAAATTGCATAGCTATCCTGGAACTCTTCCCTTTGTATTTTAAATTTTAGATTTTTTATTTTTTATATTAATTGGTAATTGTAATCATACATCTTTGTTAGGTACAAGCTGATAAAAGGCATATATGCACACATTTCTCATTTAACCCCTTCCCCTATTCCCACCCCACTCCCTCGACCTCCCTCCTTCTCAAGTTCAGTTTAGTGATTGACTTTGATATATTTGTGAAAGTACATCATGTGCATTAGGGTGCCCCCTGCCCCCTGTCCATCCCCTTCGGTTAAGTCAACTTCTTTGCTTATCAGGGTCTCTCCTTTTTCATCTGGAGTCCCTCTTATGCTCCATCTTCTCCCTAGCATCCACATATTAGGGAGAACATATGCTTTTTTACTCTTCGTGAATGACTAATCTCACTTAACATAATGTTTTCCAGTTGCATCCATTTCCCTGCAAATAACATGATTTTGTTCTTCTTTATGGCTGAGTAAAATCCCATTGTGTACACATCCCATAGTTTTGTAATCCATTCATCTGTCGATGGACATCTTGGCTGCTTCCATAATTTGGCAATTGTGAATTGTGCAGCTATAAACATAGATACACATGCGTCAGTCTGATAGTTTGGTTTCCATTCTTTTGGGTAGATACCCAGAAGTGGTATTGCTGGATCATATGATAGGTTCATTCCCATTCATCTGAGGGTCCTCCATACTGTTTTCCAAAGTGGTTGCACTAATTTGCAATCCCACCAACAATGTATTAGGGTTCCCACTTCTCCACATCCTCGCCAGTATTTGTTGTTGTTCGTGTTTTTTTATGATTGCCATTCTGATTGGAGTTAGGTGAAATCTCAAGGTAGTTTTGATTTGCATCTCTCTGATTGCTAATGATGTAGAACATTTCCTCATACATTTATTGGCCATTTGTATTTCTTTTGTGAGGTGTCTATTTAGATCCTTTGCCCATTTTTTAATTGGGTTATTTGTTTTCTAAGCTGTGAGTTTCCTAAGTTCTCTGTATATCCTAGATATTAGACCTCTATCAGAAGAGTAGCTGGCAAAAAATTTTCTCCCACTCTGTGGGCTCTCTGCTGAGGTTCTTGATAGTTTCCTTTGCTGCACAGAAGCTCTTCAGTTTAATGCAATCCCATGTATTGATTTTCCTTTGAGTTGCTTGTGCTTTTGGGGTCTTGTTGAGAAAGTTTTTACCTGTGCCTATGTGTTGAAGTGTTGGGCCTATGCCCTCTTCAAGTAGCTGCAAGGTCTCTGGCCTAACTTCCAGGTCTTTGATCCACCTTGAATTGACTCTTGTGCAGGGTGAGAAAGTGGGGTTTATTTCCATTTTCCTGCATATGGTTAACCAGTTTTGCCAACACCATTTGTTAAAGAGTCTGTCTTTTTTCCAGTGTATATTTTTGGCTCCTTTGTCAAAAATCAATTGACTATAAGCACGTGGGTCTGTTTCTGAATCTTCTATTCTGCTCCATTGGTCTATGTGTCTGTTTTTGTACCAATACCATGCTGTTTTTATTACTGTGGCTTTGTAGTAGAGTTTGAAGTCAGATATTGTGATACCTCCTGCATGGTTCTTGTTGCTAAGAACTACTTTGGCTATCCTGGGGTTTTTGTTGTTCCAAATGAATTTAAGGACTGATTTTTCTATGTCTGTGAAGAGTGACCTTGGTAATTTCATGGATATTGCATTGAATCTGTAGATCACTTTTGGGAGGATGGCCATTTTGATGATATTTATTCTGCGTATCCAAGAGCATGGACGATCTTTCCATCTTCTAAGGTCTTCATCGATTTCTTTTTTCAACATTTTATAGTTTTCCTTAGAGAGGTCTTTTACCTCCTTGGTCAGGTTTATCCCTAAGTATTTTATTTTTCAGGGTGCTCTTGTGAGTGGAATTGTTTTCTGGATTTCTTTTTCAGTGGATTTATGGTTGGCATACAGGAAAGCTTCTGATTTTTTAAGATTGATTTTGTATCCAGACACTTTGCTAAATTTGTTGATCAGTTCTGTAAGTTTTTTGGTTGACTTTGTTGGGTCTTCTAAGTATAGTATCATGTCATCTGCAAAAAGGGATAGTTTTAGTTCTTCTTTTCCTATTTTTACCCCTTTGATTTCCTTCTTTTGTCTTATTGCTCTGGCTAGAGTCTCAAGTACTATATTGAACAGAAGAGGTAATAATGGATATCCTTGTCTTGTTCCTGTTTTTAGTGGGAACTCTTGCAGTTTTTCTCCATTTAATATGATGTTGGCTGTGGGCCTATTATATATTGCCTTTATGATGTTGAGGTATGTTCCTTCTATTCCAATTCTCTGCAGTGCTTTTAGCATGAATGGGTGTTGGATCTTGTCAAATGCTTTTTCAGTATCAATTGAGATGATCATGTGATTTTTGTCTTTGATTCTGTTTATGTGGTGAATTACATGGATTGTTTTTAGTATGTTGAACCAGCCTTGCATCCCTGGGATGAACCCGACTTGGTCATGGTATATAATTTTCTTGATGTGGTTTTGAATTCTCATTGCTAGTATTTTGTTTAGCAGTTTTACATCTAAGTTCATCAATGATATAGGCCTATAGTTTTCTTTTCTTGAGCTGTCTTTATTTGGCTTTAGTATTAATGTGATGTTGGCTTCATAGAATGTGTTTGGAAGGCTCCCGTTTCTTTCTATTTCCCGGAATAGTTTGAGGAGTATTGGGATTAGCTCTTCTATAAATGTTTTATAAAATTCACTTGGAAAACCATCTGGCCCTGGGCTTTTGTTCGATGGTAAACTCTTTATTGCTATTTCTATCTCTTTGATTGTTTTGGTCGGTTTAAGTTTTCTATATCTTCTTGAATCAATTTAGGAAGGTTATGTGTCTAGAAATTTGTCAATTTCTTCTAGATTTTCCATTTTGTTGGAGTATAGTTTTTCAAAATAGTTTCTGATGATCCTCTGTATTTCTTTCTATTATAAATTTCTATTATAAATTTTAGAATAGCCTTGTCTTTGTCTAAAAAAAAAATCTTACCGAGATTTTTTTTTTTTCGATACTGGGGATTGAACCCATTCTAACTCCGAGTTACACCCCCAGTCCTATTTTTTTATTCTTTATTTTGAAACAGGTCTCACTAAGTAGTGGAGGGCCTCACTAAGTAGCTGAGGCTGGCCGAGAACCCGGATCCTCTGGTCTCAGCCTCCCGAGTACTGGGATTATAAGCGTGCGCCACCACACCTGGCTCTTGCTGAGATTTTGATAGGAATTACAGTAAATCCTATTTTCTACCTTGAGTCTTCTAATTCATGAGCATTTTATTTAAATATTCTTTTCATTTCTTTTATTGGCAATTTGTAACTATCAGCATGCAGACACTGAGGTTTTTTATAAATAGTATTGCCCTTCTTATCTTGCATTTCACTTATTCACTATTATTTTATAGAAAATGTGATCTGTGTGTATTATTCTTGTTTCCGACAACCTTACCAAATTCACCCACTGTTTTCAGGCATTTTCTTTTTTTCTTTTTTTTTGGGGGGGGGGGGTGGACGGTACTGGGGATTGAACTCAGGGGCATTCTACCTCCGAGCTATACCCCCAGCCCTATTTTTTATTCTTTATTTTGAAACAGGGTCTCACTGTTCTAAGTTGCAGAGGGCCTCACTAGGTAGCTGAGGCTGGCCACGAACCCGGATCCTCTGGTCTCAGCCTCCCAAATGCTGGGATTACAAGCGTGCGCCACCACGCCCAGCTATGAAGCATTTTCTGTGAGATTCTCTACATACACAATGATGTCATTTGCAAGTTGCAGTAGTTTTATTTCTTCCTTCCTTTCCAATCCATTTGTTTTGTGTTTCCTTTTCTTACCTCAATACCCTGGCCGGGACTTCTAGACTGTGTTGGATGTGAGCAGCAATAACAAGCTTCCTTACCTGACTCTGGTCTCAGAGGGAGAGCAGCCAGCCTCCTGCCCTGACGTTGGATGTCAGCTGTAGGTTATTTGTGGACACTTTTTATTGAGTTGAGGAAATTCCCCTCAGCTCTTGCTCTGCTTTGAGTTTTTAATCATGAATGGTTGCTGGCTTCTATCAAATGCATTTTCTATGTCAACTGATGGGATCCCATGATTTTTCTTCTTCAACCTTTTGATACAGTGGGTTGCACTGGCTGGTTTTTAAATACTGAGCTAGCCTTGCATGCCTAAAATAAATTCCATCTGGTCATGCTATTGCATTCTTTGTTATATATTGCTGGGCTCAATTTGTTAATATTTGTTGAGGATTTTTGCATCTTACCAGACAGAGATGCTGGTCTGTTTGTTTCTCTCTCTTTGGTGTGTGTGTGTGTGTGTGTGTGTGTGTGTGTGTGTGTGTGTATGTACCATCTTTGCTAGTTCAGCATTGGACTAGTAGTGAGTGAGGATATGTTCCCTCTCTTGTTTTCTGGAAGAGGTGTAGAAATTGATATTAATTCTTAGTTAAGTGTTCAGTAAAATTCTCTGGTAAAACCATCTGGGAATGGAGCGGTCTTTTCAAGGAGATTTTAATTGTGAATTAATTTATTTGACAGTTATAGAACTATCCAGGTTATCTATTTCATCCTGGTTAAGTGTCAGTAGTTTGAGGTTTCCAAGGAATACAGTTTTGTTCTTCTAACTTGTCAACTTCATGAACATCTGAGTATTTGTAGAACTTCCTTGATTTTCTTCTAATGGCCTCAGGATCCCTGCGGTTTTTCCCTGTTCTTTCTAGAATTGGCAGTCTCTCTTCATCCGTCCTGCTGGAACATCGTGTGTGTGTGTGTGTGTGTGTGTGTGTGTGTGTGTGTGTGTGTGTGTTGCTGGGGATTGAACCCAGGGGTGCTCTACCACTGAGCTGCACTCCCAGCCCTTTTTACTTTTTATTTTGAAACAGGGTCTCACTAAGTTGCTGAGGGTTTGCACCAAGTTACTGAGGCTTGCCTCAAACCTACAATTCTTCTGTCTCAGCCTCCCAAATACTGGGATTACAGGTGTATACCACCTGGATAATGGGGACTTTTTTGTTAATGGTAGTACCACCATCACATATAAACAATATTAAAATAACTACCCAGTGTCTTAAAGTGTAGGATTATCTTTCCTGGATGTTTTATGATTTTGTTGTATTATTTCAGCATTACATGATTGAGTCAGGGTTCAGGGCTCCGTACATTGCTGTGGTTTAATCTCTAGCCCCTCCTTCCCAGGATTTCATCACTTACGGAACTTTGTTCTTGCCCTTGACCAGAGGCCTTCGCGCTGCACCTGGCCTCTGCCTGCCTCATCTGCAGTCAGCAGGGGCAGAGAGGACTCAGGAGAATGTCTCATCTTTGCTCCTGAAGGTCCCCGTTAGCCTCTACCATATCCTGCTATGTGCCCCCTTTGCCAAATGAGCAGTATGAAGCTCCTGTTGTATGCACCAGCAGGGACAGTGCCAGGCCTGGAGGTGGTGAGGCGAGCACTTCATGAGCCTCCATGGCAGAGTATATGGGTTCACTGCCCAAGCTTGTCTCTTGTGTTTCCTGTTAGAATTAGGAACCAGCGTATGCTGCCCTTCTGCGCAGTCCCACTGTGTGCTAACAGCAGCTAGACCTCGACCTTCCAGACTTGGGCTGGAGGCCTCCGGGGTGCACCCACTCTGCAGTCAGAGGCCTGAGGCTAGCCAGGTGGGTCCAGCTAACTGTAGCCACCAACTGCCAGAGCGTCTTCATTAAGCCAAGGTTCTGGGTCTCCCCCAGGCAGCTCCTGGCCACACGGCTGGCTGCTTGTTTCTCCAAACACCGAGGGGCAAGGAAGCCAGAGACAGCGCACGCAGGCAGCCCATAAATATTTCTAGACGCAGCCAACACGTCTTACTGGGCAATTTGCTTTTTAAAAAATTGCGCTCTCATTTTAAGTGAACAGCCCCTAATTATGGTGATTTACAAGGCACCTGGGGACCGGGTGGCATTTGAACACGGCAGAGGCTGAGCAGAGATTGATCGGCAGGGCGTAATTCAATCTGCACCTTCTGATAAGTCATGGCAGCTGCCCAAGCGCATCAGAGTGAGGAGGTGGCCCCCTGCCAGCGTGAAGGGGGCGGGGGCACACCAGGGGAAACCGAGTCAGGGAAGCGGGCCAAGAGCCCTGGGCAGCTGTGGAAGTTGCGCCTTGGGCCTGTGGGACAGGCATGGCTTGTGGGGGCTTGGTTCTGCCTTCATTTGTGGCTCAGGATGAGAGAGTGGTACAGATGGCTCCTGCCCTTCCCTCCCCCCGTGCTGGCTCGGAGGGCAGGGCTGGGTTGGAGGCGCCTCCTTCTCCCAGAACACTGAGGAGGAGCTGCCAAGACCCACTCCCGAGCCCATGGGGGAGACGCTGCGTGAGTGGCAGCCAGTGCAGCGGGAGGGCCTCGGGCTCCTGGCTCTGCCTGTTCCTCTAGGGCAGTGATGCGGTACTGAGAGCTGAGGACATGTCTGTTTCAAATAAGAATGAGCTGTGCCAGTGGCATATGTTTGTAATCCCAATACTTAGGAGGCTGAAGTAGGAGGGTTGCAGGTTGGAGGCCAGCCTCAGCAATTTAGTGAGACTCTGTTTCAAAATAAAAAATTAAATAGGGTTGGGGGTGTAGCTCAGAAGTAGAATGACCCAGGGCTCAATCTCTAGTAGCTCAGGTACACACACACACACACACACACACACACACACACACACACACGAATGAGCTGGGCATGGTAGTGCACCCATATAATCCCAGTACTTGGGAGACTGAGACAGGAGGATCACAGGCACAAGGCTAGTCTCAGCAATTTAGAGAGGCCCTCAGCAACTTAGGAAGACCCTGTTGCCAAATAAAAAATAATACAGGTCTGGGTGTAGCTCGGTGGTAGAAGGCCCCTGGGTTTAATCCCCAGTACCACACACATACACAAAAAGCAAAGGCCAGGACCTGGGGAGGGTCACAGGCAGGTTGCAACACCCAGGGTCACAGGCAGGTTGCAACACCCAGAGCACCCTGCCACCTGGAGTCCTCGGGAGGACGGGGGACCCTGGAAACTGTTCTTCCCAACCTGCTCCCGCCCCCACTCAGCCCTGCCAGCTCCCTGCTTCCCCGACAGCTGCTGGAGAGTCAGCCCCTCTGACATTTAGGGGAAAACATTCAGAATCAAGAGCAGAAGGCAGAAATGAAAGGATTTTCTTGGTAAAAGGTCAGAGTGGTTTCTCTTATTTTTGTTTAAAAATGGTTTGTGTTGAACTATGACAAGGCTAAATGTATTAGTGGGCCGCAGGAGCAGGAGGAGGGCTGGGGGTCGGTCCAGGTGAGAAAGCAGGAAAGTACAGATAATGAGGAAGACAGGTGGCCGGCCGGCCAGCTGCAGGCAGGGCACCGCAGGGCCATGGGGCAGGGGGCAGGGCCAGGCTGCTGGAGGCTGCCCCCTGGGTTGCCCAGGTCCAAGTCCTCGCTCACCCCTGGGGGGAGCCAGCCGGCAGGGGGCGTCCCACTCCATCAGGGTCCATTGGGCTGGGACTGGCAGGCCCATGCAGAGAGGGACCTGCAGACCCCTGGGGCACCTGGCCACCCTGTGCAGCTTCCAGGGATGCCCTCAGGGTTGCTGGAGAAAGAGCCTTTCCTTTTTCTTGCTCTTTTTTTTTTTTTTTTTTTTTTTTTTTTTGGTACTGGAAATTGAACCAGGGGTATTCTACCTCCAAGCTACACCACCAGCCTTTTTATTTTTAATTTTTAAAACAGGGTCTCACTAGGTGGCTGAGGGCCTCGCTAAGTTGCAGAGGCTGGTCTCAAACCTGTGATCCTCCTGTCTCAGCCTCCCAAGGATTGAGCTAACAGGCATGCACCATCACACCAGCTAGTTACATCATTTATATTTCCACTAGGAATGCAAAAAGTGCCTGTGTGTCCTTCCCTAGCCAGCACGTCTGTGTGCTTTACTGTGACCACCCGAGTAGGTGTGGCGTGGGCGTTCTCGGCAGCTGTGACTTATTCCCCTCGTGATCTGTGTGTGGAGCACTTTTACATCTTATCACCATTCATGTGTCTTGCTGGGAGAAATCTCCATTCAGACCGTTTGCTCAGTTCTTAATTGGGTCATTTGTCTTTCTACACTGAGTTGTAAGAGCCCTGGATGCACACTGGACACACTCCACAGCAGACGTGTGGCTCGAGGGCGAGCCTGGGTGGGTTTCTGTGCCCGCTGTCTGCTGACCTGAACATAGAACACTTTGCCTGCCCCAGGCCACCGTGGGGTGGCCATCACAGGTGGCTTGTACTTGTCCTGGGCCACTCTGGGCCTGGGCAGGTTGGCAGGTGAGGCCCCAGGGGAGGCGGGGTGCTGGCTCTGCTGGTCCCCATTAGAAGTCCCCAAGCACCTCGGAGCCCTTGGCAGCACAGGGTCTCTGTCTGCTCCACCCTACCCAGGCCCTCCCGCTGGCCTGCAGCCCACTCCGCCTGCACCTGCCAGGTAATCCAGGCAGGCCAGCTCTTTGGACCTCGGCCTCCCCATTTGTGCCTGAGGGGATCGTGCCCTGCCCCACTGCAGCTTGGCACTTGAGGCTGCCATCCTGTCCGGAAGCTACCCCCCACCCCCCGCCATCACCGATGACAGGCCCACCTGCTCTTCCCCCAGTTACAAGTGACATTTACACAAGGAAGCAGAAGGGATCAGAGTCCATGGAGCCAGGACTAAACTTGCCTGGCGCCCCTCCCTTCCCAGCACCCCAGCAGCACAGATGGAGAAACTGAGGCCAGGGGGGAGCCATTCATTCGAGGGCAGAAGGCTTTGTGCAGTCTGGAAGGTTTTCAGGGCTTACCCTGGGCCAAGAAGCTTGGGGTCCTCAGGCTCCAGCGGGCAGGCTGGGTGGGTGACCAGCTAGAGAAGGGAAGTGGGTGCCCCAAGATTCACCAGCCCCCTGGATGCCCCAGAAGACCCCTCCCCTCTACAGAACCCCCAGCGCAAGGGTCAGTTTATCTTTTGAACTGGGGTAGGAACCTGGGCTTCCCCAGGATCCTATACACTCAGCAAACACCCCCCCCCCCAAGTCAGGGTTTCCCAGCTGGGCCTTAGGTAGGAACCACCACACTATTCCATGGACAAAGCCACCGAGCCAGTAAGATGGGGTTGGGGCTTAGAATGCTGGCTCCAATGGCAGCCCCTCTCCTCCCCTCAGCCTATCCAGACCATGCACAGAGACCCCACCCCCGACGCCAGGGGGAGCCTGGCCTGGCCTGGCCTGCCCAGTGTCAATCTCAGCTCCTTTGCTGGCAACCATGAACCGGGCTCGCTGGGCGCCGGACAGAGGCAGGCCTGTCCACCTCCAGCCCTGCAGGCTGCGCCCCTCTCCTTTCCCTCAGTTGTTGGAGGGGCACGCGGGGCCCTGCCGGACCAGCACTGACCGCCTTCCCGTCTCTCGTCCGCAGGCCACAGGACCCTCTGGCTCCAAGATGCAGCTGCTGGAGACGGAGTTCTCGCGCTCCGTGCCCGAGCTCATCGAGCTGCACCTGCTGCGCCAGGACAGCATCCCGGCCTTCCTCAGCTCACTCACCCTCGACCTCTTCAGCCGCCAGACCGCTGCCTAGCTGCCAGCCGGGGCCCAGTGCCGACTACTAGCCCCACGGTGTGCCCAGCCACTCGGCCAGACAGGGTCGCATCACGGTGTGATCCCGGCCGTGGCTCCACCCAGTCAGGACTGGCCGGCCAGCCAGCTCTGTCTTACCCGCGGCCACAGTGAAACTGCCCAGACCTACCCACCCTGCCCCTCTATCACCACGCTGGCCAGGAGAGGACAGTGTCTGCCCCGGGCCCCGTCTCCCTCCTCTGCCTTCATCCCACTCTGGAGTCAGGCCTCATGGCTCGTCTGTGGGGCCCCTCCCTGGCCTGGCCTGGGGTGTCCCCACATCAGCCACCCCTACCTACATGTTGTGCTGCCCGAGACCCTGTCCATCCTGGAGCCTGGCCGGTGGCCTGTGGCTGCAAGCCCAAGTTCCTTGCCTTGTGAAGTAAAATTTCTCCCTCACCTGCCCTCTCCTGGCTCTGTGCATCTGAGGCTCTGCCTGCCTGGCTCCCAGCCATGGGGTCATTCCACTACCACATTCCCCTGGACGCCAGGGACAGCCACCACTCGGGTCCAGGCCCAGGAGGCATCTGGGGAACACGGTCGAGCAGCCCAGGAGCAGCCAGCCCTGGCCAGGAGGACAGAGGTTTTGTCAGTAATATGCTGCTGCCTCACACAGCCGGGCCCTTCTGGAGCCTGGGGGTCGTTGGCATGACAGGCCCTGTCTGTGATGAGTGACGACACAGTGAGGACCTGGAGCCAGAGACCCCAAGGTCCGGTCCCTGATCTACTGTCTCTGCTTTGTGACCTCCGACAGGCAGCTCACCCTCTCTGAGCACCCTCACCCACAGGGCCCTGACAGTCCGTTACCAAGCAGTTAAAGGTGTGTCTCCCGCAAACAGCAAGCACTCAGGTGGTGACCAGAGCCGAAAGTGGCCAAGGCCCCTCCTTGCCCCCACACTCCTGCCCACCTGCGGAGCACTGCTGAGGGAGCCCTCTCGCAGGCTGTGACTGGGCCTCTCCCTCAGCTCTAAGTCTTCCCTTGACCATGGGGCCTGGGTAGAGGGTCCCGCAGGGTCAGGGTTCCCAGGGCCCAGGGAGGGGGCTGGGCTGCCTTCGTAAGTGTGGCACAGAGGCTGAGGGAGGAGCCAGACCTGGCTGTAGTACCCAAGTAGCCATAGAGGGCCTTGGGGGCCAAGGGAGCCCCCACACCCCATCCCCTCCGCACTGAGCTGTGCAGGACCACATTGGCTCGCACATCAGGCTTCAACTGCATGGAGCAGCAGGCAGGAGCCCTGCAGTGTGCACAGAACTCCCCAGCTGGGGAACCTCAGGCCGGAATCAAAGTGGATTCACACAGATATTGAGCACCTGCTGTGTACTCAGCCTCGCTCCAGGTGTTGGAGATACAGAGGAGCAAGTGTTCTCTGTCCCAGCCTGGGCCGGCGTGGACCCCAGCTTCATGCTGGCCCACTCTCCCTCCCTCGGGAGCCCCAGAGCCACAGGCTGGGAGCGTGGCAGGGAGCCAGCCCTTCTACTAACCCTCCCTTCACCCCCTCACCCATGTCCTGAGGAGCCACTGGGCGTGGGGCCGGCAGCAGGTCTGACTGGGGCTGAAGGTGCCTGTTGGACCCAGCCCTCCCACCCCAGGCTGGACGGGCCACTGTGAGACCAGGGAAGGGTAGCAGTAGTGAAGTGTCCAAGTCAATCCTGACACAAAGCCACAAAGTGCAGAAGACTGCTGCCAGGTCCCCTGTATGTCCCTGTGTGCACACACACGTGTCTCGCTCCAGGGACTGGATCAGAAGGCACCCCAGGCTGGTGTTTTGGGGGACATGGCCACAGCTCAACAGCAGACAACCTGGGCGGGAATGGAATTCATTCACAGGATTAGGGTAGAGGCTGAGAACTGGGGCTCAGAAGACTGGGGGGTGGGGGCACAGCCCCATCGGGTCCAAACACTGCTCCTGCCCAGAGCCACGACTCCACCATCGTGGACACAGCCTCCTGGAAGGGACCCATGTTCACCTCCTACATCCCTACCGTCCACATGGCTTCACAGCCACTGTGTCACCTCAAGAGCCAGAGTCCCACCAGGCACACCGGTGCACACCTGCATCCCAGTACTTGGGAGTCTGACACAGGAGGATTGCAGGTTGAAGGCCAGCCTCAGCAAAATAAAAAGGGCTGGGGAATGTAGCTCAGAGTGTCTCTGGGTTCCATCCCTAGTAGCAAAAAGAAAAAAAAAAAAAAACCAATCTCCCTGGTCAGATCTCCTAACTGGCTGGTCCTGGACCACCTGCCACTGCACCCCCAGCTTCTGTAGAATTGGGTGGATACTCAGCAGCTCAACAAGCCACAAGACACTTTCCCCAAAGTACAACTTCCAATCAGCATCCTGGCCTGGGTCACCTTCCTGCCTCAGTCTCCCCATCTTCCTCCCTCCTGGCTGGATGTCTCCAAGTCCAGGGGCTGGCCCACCCCTCCCCACCTCCACCTCCAAGAGTCCCACCAGGCCTGGCCCACCCACCCAGGGAGTGCCGACAGGCCTGTGTGCATGATTGTGGGGTGTCCTGGGCAGAGGTGAGGAGGGCTGGCACAGCCCCCACGATGTGTCTGGGCAGGCGGAAGGGCAAAGGTCCCCGTCACATGTATCTGTGCGGCTTAACTAGTCCACCCAGCGGTGGTTTATCACATCCTCTTCCCGCACCTGCCAGTTGGGATGGAAATGAAATAGCGGGCGGTGGATACTCGTGGCCTTGTCACACACCCTGGTGGCCCAGGCCAGAGAAAGTTCTGGTTCTGGCGGATCCCCAGCTTCCACCAGCTCCTTAGTAGGCGCCCGATGCTAAACGGTTCTTAAGCCACTAATGACTAATTTTAAGGGATTAGTGCTGCAACGATAAACTGTAATTGCCAGGATGTAACAGGATTTGCTGAGCCCAAGTCTCCTCCAGCTCCCCGGGGCCGGAGGATAGCGACGCCTGCCGGGGCCTCCCAGGGACCCAGGCTGCCCACCCAGCACAGCTCCTGTCACTGGGCACTGGCAGGGCCCTGCGTGGCGGAGCACAAAGCCCTCTAGAAAGGGTTAACTCACTGGGTTTTCTCTGGCACCATGGCCAGGCTGCTCAGAGAGGCCGGTTCATAGGAGCCACCCTGGACTGAACCAACACCACATCACAATCTGCATCACACCTGTGATCCTAGCACGTGGGAGGCTGAGACAGGAGAATCACAGGCTTGGGGCCACCCTTAGCAGTTTAGCGAGATCCTCAGCAGTTTAGTGAGACCCTGTTTCAAAATAAGAAATAAAATAGGCTGTCTAAATTCAATCTCCAGTACCACCCTCAAATAGAAGAATGCTTCAACTGAACCCAGGTGGCAGGGACACAATCGAAGCTTCCCGATTCCCAGAGCTCTTTCCCGTTGATGAGCTGTCCCCACCCCATGATGCCTGCAGGTTGGTGGTGTCAGGGCTGGAGGCCCAGACTGGAAAGGCAGAGACCTGCCCACAGGCACGATGGTTCCAACCCAGTGCTCCCAGCCGCAAGCTCAGCCTGCCAGGGCTCAGCCTCTGAGCCAAACTTGGCCATTTCCCTCCTGCTTAACGTCACCAGGACACCAGGGCCCAGGGAGGGGCTGGACCTCTGCCCTGAGACAGCCTTTTAGAGCTGACTTGGAGGTCCAGGGGCTGGAGTCTAAACACAGAAGTGTGTGCAAACATGTATGTACACACAAGTGTGCATACAGTGCCACACCTGTGTACACATGTGATATGTATATGTAGACACGCAGGACTATATACATGCAAGAGGGACATGTGTGTTCATGCATTTGCATGTGAGCATGTGTATTGTGCATGTGTGTTACATGATTGTATGAATGTGCATGTGTGTGACTTGCTTGTGCATGCACAGTTGTGTGTGCACGTATACACATCAGTATGTGGTTGTATATATACATGTAGGTGTGTGCATACATGTGCCCATGTAGATGCACATGAACGACTGTGTGTGTCCATGCACACTTGCACCATGGACAAACTGCTTACATTTCTGCTTCAGTCCACAGAGGGAGAGGGCCCTGCACAAATTTACACAGCAAGAGGGTGGCCGATGGGCGCCAGGAGCCTAGACTTCTGTTGTGTTATCAGAACCCTCTTTATCCCTAGGAAGGCCTTTTGCATTTTAACTAAAATATACATATATATTTGGTACTGGGGATTGGGCCCAGGAGCACTCTACCTCTGGGCTCTACCCTCAGCCCATTTTGTTTTATATTTTAAAATAAAGTCTGGCTAAGTTGCTTGAGGGTCGTGCTGAGTGGCTGAGGCTGACCTTGAACCCACGATCCTCCAGTCTCAGCCTCCCAAATACTTGGGATTACAGGTGTGTGCTACCATGCCCAGCTAGGTCTACTGTGTTCTTCTTTCTCTCTTTTCTTCATCTCTAACTGCACACTTCTAATGCATTTTTAACAGTAAAACAAAACAAACCTCCAACAGTGCAGGAGAAACATAGAGTAAAAAGAAAAGCCCCTCCGCGGGCCCCTCCTCCCCCACCTCGTGGGTGGATTTGCACACGGAACATATGGACCTGTGAAGACGCCTGGTTTTGTTTCATTTGATTGTGTGTGCAGCTTTTAAAATAACCGTGTTTTGTTCTGCAGCTCGGTTTTTCTCACTTAACAATATGTCTTGGAAATTTGCCACACAAGCATCCGCCGATCTGTTTCATTGGGTTTTGTTGTTGTTGTATCCACAGCACTTCAGCGCTATTGAGAACGACGGCACACAGAAACGCCAGCTTCTCGTGTGAAAGTAAAGCTGCCAGCATCCTCCAGAACTTCCGTAGTTCTGAGCCATTTGTGTCGCTATTTTTAAAAGCAAACAAACAAAAAGCTAAGTTTCAGGATCAAATCAGCAAATGCCTTGCTCATAAAACCTCCCCGCAGGCAGGCGGCCCTCCACCTGCTGTCCTGCACTGTGCAGCCCGGCCTTGGAGCCACACCCCCAGACCTTCTTATTTTGAAACAGGGTCTCACTAAGTTCCTGAGGCTGGCCTCGGACCTGTTATCCTTCTGCCTCAGCCTCCCGAGTAGCTAGGATTACAGGTGTGTGCCTCTGCACCTGGCCAGCCTTATTCTTCCTTATGGCATTTCTCAGTACCTGACATTTTGTTTGATGCATAATTTATGTATAATATACATATATTGCATATATACTGTGGTATATATAGTAACATTTTAATCAGTTTAGTGTCTTCTCACTCATGGGACAGTGCTGTCTGAGAGAAATATCTTGCAAACCACATATGTAATTTGAAATTTTTAAGTAGCCACATTAAGAAGCAGAAAGGTAGTGAAATTAAATAACTTTGATGAATAAGTTTATATAACCCAATATATCCAAAATTTTTTATTATTTCAACATGTGATCAATATGAAATATTAAGGAGACTTTTTTTTTTTTTGTACTGGGGATGGGACACAGGGCCTTCTACCTCCCAGTCACACCCCCAGCCCTTTTTAATTTTTGGTTTGAATTAGGGTCTCGCTAAGTTGCTGAGGCTGGCCTCAAGCCTGCGTTCCTCCTGTCTTGCCCTCCCAAATCCTGGGATTACAGGTGTGCACCTCTGTACCAGGCTAATGAGACATTTTACGATTTCTAGGACGTAGAGTTGGAAATCCGGGTGTCCTTCCCCTCTTTGCCCACCCCAGGGTGTCCAGCCACAGGCAAGTGCTTGGTGGCTCCGGAGCGTGGCCCCTGGGGGTACAGGGGCCCTGGCTGCTCACCAGCTCGGGCAATCTCAGTTCATCCTGGCTGTGCGAATGTCGGCCCACATGTCACCAGGTGAATCCATGCTGCCTGTTCGTAGGGACCATGGAACCCTCTCCCCATTTGACTGAAGAAAAACATAACCCAGGAAGAAGCAGCGGTCCTTCCAGGTCACCCACGCAAGTGACAAAGCCAGCCCAGGCTCCCTTCTGGGCTGAAGGACAAGGGGTGAGTGACAGCCACCCTGGACAGGTACAGGGCCTGGAAAGCAGAGCTGAGTGCTCCAGACCCCTCTGGGCCCGCCAAAGCCCCCTCCTCCCAGACGGAACCAGGGCCCCCCGCCACGCACGCCCTGGCCCTGGGTGTCAGGAGCCTCAATCAGAACTCGCTTTGGCCCCACCCTCGACCACTTGCTGTGGGCAAGTCTCCTGGCCCTCCGTCTCCACATCCGGGAAATGGACTGACAGCAGGTGCTACAGGGTCAGAGGGCACCCCAAGGTCTCCAGCATAACCCACATTAGCTCTGTCGGCAGCACTGCCGGACCTTTTGACTCTTTTTTTTTTTTTAACTTAAAATGGAAATTAAATTTTGCACCAGGTTTACAAGCTGTTAACAGAATTCACTAATCAAACCCCAACACCAAGTCCTTGAAACAGAGAATTAAAAAAGGTCGAATTTGCATATTCATGTTTTTAATAGGGTTCAGAAGGTATATTTGCAGCTGATGAAAAGGATTAATTAAGTCTAATTTGCATTGGAGGGGTACGTTAACCCCTTCTGAGCTGACCAGAGACCCAGTGGCTCAGGGTGGCCCAGGGCTGGGGATGAGATAGGACCGCGTGACCCGCCCTCCTCAGTGAGCCTCGCTGATGGGCCGGCCGGCTCACCCTGGCCGCAGCGTGGGAAACTCCTGGCCTTCGCAACCAGGGACAAGAGGCAGCTGCGGAAGGCTCGACTTAAAAAACAAACATGCACCGGGATACCTGTGCTTCTAACATTCATACCCAGTCATTGTAAAAAATTAGACAGCCGGGCGTGGTGGCGCACGCTTGTAATCCCAGCATTCGGGAGGCTGAGACCGGAGGATCCGGGTTCGCGGCCAGCCTCAGCTACCTAGTGAGACACTCCGCAACTTAGTGAGACTCGGTTTCAAAATAAAGAATAAAAAATAGGGCTGGGGGTATAGCTCGGAGGTAGAATGCCCCTGAGTTCAACTCCCAGTA
>PVLC010000647.1:104998-140851 GCA_004027655.1 Graphiurus murinus | reverse complement strand
TTAGAAAATGTAGGAAAGTCTTAAGAAGAAAATGAAATTCACCTTTGACTCCTCCATACAGAGATCACCTCTGTATATTTTGAGTGTATAATCTTCTGGACCTTTCTGTGTGTGTATGTGTGTGCGCACACATGCACTTCACCCTCTGTGCACACATGTATGCCTGACTCCTGTGTATGCACACACGTGCACATGTGTGTGCACACTGCACACATGCAGAATTGCCCCGCCCGGGCCTGCAGCACTCAGGCATGCGAGCATTCAGCGGGCTCTTCCCTGCAGACATGGTATTCTCTGCTCCTGGGACGCTCCCCTCAGACTCCACTGTCTGTGACACTGCGAGGGCCGACCCCAAGCAGCTCAGAGCCCCAGCATGTTGGGGGCCTCGGCCACCTTTCGCATGGACGTTGGGTGTGAGATCCAGCGTAATGTCCTCTCTCCCACCACCCCAGACTCTCCAGGAGGACTGTAGCACCGTCGCTGCACTTCACAGAGCCAGCCACCAGGTAGGCTCAGCGGGTACAGGTGCACAGGTGTCCACGCAGTCGGCACAGGGCGATGGATACAACACGCACAGAGTACAGACACCCAGAGTCACACACACCTGTTCACACAGGATTGTGGGCACAGCAGGCATCTATATTCACACAATACATTCACCCAGTCACACATGCAATTATACACATACTTGCATACACAGTATACACACTTATGCACGTAATTATATACACTATATATACAGTTAATGCACAAATACACAATATACACACAGAGTTATAGATATGACATACACATATACATACATATATATATAAACATGGAGTTGAATATAAAATGTGCATACACACGATTACAGATACAATATACATGAGCCAGGCATGGTGGTGCACCCCTGTAACCCCAGTACTTGGGAGGCTAAGATAGAAGGATTACAAGTTTGAGACCAGCTTCAGCAATTTAGTAATACTCTATGTCAAAGGATGAAAGATAAAAAGGACTGGAGTTATAGCTTAGAGGTACAGAACAACCCTGTGTTCAATCCCCAATACTACAAAAAAAAAGGTAAAAAGCAATATGTATACACATAGTTATACATACAACATATATACTATTTTTAAAACTCTTTAGGGAAGCCAAGCATTACACATATCTGTGATCCCAGTACTTGGGAGACTGAGACAGGAGGATCGCAGTTTCAAGGCCAGCTTTGGCAACTTAGCGAGACCCTCAGCAACTTAGCAAGACCCTGTTTCAAAATAAAAAATAACAGGGCTGGGGGTGTAGCTCAGAGGTAAAAAGTCCCTGGGTTCAATTCCCAGAACCTCACACACACAAAAAAAAATTAGCTTTGGGTCATAGACAAATACGTACAATATGTACAAATTTTAAATATATACATATATTTAAGAGAAATGTGTAAACATATACACAAACTTTATATATAAACAGATCAATATGTATATGTATTGATAAAGATAATACAAGACACACACTGGTAAGGACAGAAACGATGTCTCAGGCGTTGGACAATACTCCACGTGCTGTTTTGAATCCCTTCTGCTTTCTCTAGAAATCACAATTCGCGTACCTTTCCACGCCATTACATCTCTTTGGAAGTGCAGTCTCAACGGCTCATTGATCTGATCCTCTTTTGTTGGGAAATTAGTCTTTTCCTTTCATCAAGATCATCTTTTAGTGATTACTGGTGATGTTGCCAGGACCCTCCAGCCATTCTGCACACAAACCCTGCTCAGGAAGTCGCCAGCAGCAGGACAGGACCTTCTGCAGCGAGGGCGCCTTCCCATGGCAGCTGGGACACTGAGGCTCGGCGGTGCCCATGCCCAGGAGGTGTTCAGGGAGCTAGAGAGGAGACCTGAATAGCAAGAAATGGAGTTTGCAGCTTCAGAAACAATCTGCTAGGTAGGTAGTCTGTATGCTGTTTTTGTTTTGTTTTGTGATACTGGGGATTGAATCCAGGGCGCTTTACCACTGAGCTACGCCCCAGCCCTATTTATTTATTCATTTATTCATTAATTTGTTTGTTTGTTTGTTAGTACTGGGAATTGGACCCAAGTGGCATTTTACCTCCGAGCCAAACCCCTAGCCCTTTTTATTTTAATTTTGAAAAAGGGTCTCACTAATTTGCTAACACTAGCCTCGAACCTGTGTGCTCCTGTCTCAGCCTCCCAAGTCCTGGGATTACAGACATGTACTACCATACCTGGCCTTCTTTTTATTTTTTTTTTATTTTGAAAAAGTGTCTTGCTAAATTGTTGAGGGTCTCACTAAGTTGCTGAGGCTGGCCTCAAACCTGCGATCCTACAATATCACGACTTAGTGAAGTTAGATTTGATTGAGGAATCTCAGTGAGACCCTTAACTGGCCACAGTAACCTGTCCCTCACCCCAACCGGGGCATCCATGGAGAGGTGCCACCTTGTCCTAAGCAAGGAGCTTCCAGCAAATCTGAGGTTTGGGGGGAGCAGCACAACAAGCCAGTGAGACCAGGAGTCAACGCACAGGGCCACGGCCAAGTCGTGATCTGCCAGCTCCCCAGATAAAGAGATAAACAACATGAGTCAGAAACAACTTCAGACTGACCAGCTCCGATCCCTGTAGAGGGACGAGGTGCATGTAAACTATCAAGACACTGATGAGCCAAGCCAGGTGTGATGGCGCACACCTGCAATCCCAGTACTTGGGAGGCTGAGACAGGAGGATCGCAGGTTCGCAGCCAGCCTCAACTACTTAGTGAGGCTCTCTGCAACTTAGCAAGACCCTGTTTCAAAATAAAGAATAAAAAAAAAAATAGGGCTGGGGGTGTACCTTGGAGGTAGAATGCCCCTGGGTTCAATCCCCAGTACTGCTAAATAAATAGTAGATAGATAGATAGATAGATAGATAGATAGATAGATAGATAGATAGATAGATAGATAGATAAAATAGGACTGGGGGTTTAGCTCAGAGGTAGAATGCCCCTGAGTAGTTCAACCCCTAGTACTACAAAAAAAAGGAAGGTGGTTTTCTCTCCCTCCCTCTCTTTCCCCACCTCTCTCTCTCTCTCTCTCTCTCTCTCTCTCTCTCTCTCTCTCTCTCTCTCTCTCTCCCCCCTCCCCTTCCCTCCCCTCCCCTCCCCAGGAATTTCCCAGTGCTCATATTTCTGCTGTTTATAAGCACCTAGTTTGTGATACTTTGTCATAGACAGATGGCAGATCGACTCAGCACAAAAATGATTACAGGACTTAAACACAGAGTATGAGAGGCTGGGGCTTCAGGGGGCAGGGTAGCTGTGGGCACATGATTTAAAGCCTTTGTCACAAGGCCCAGCAAAGTTGCACTCTATAAAGGGCGAGCTGAACTGCCTGTAACTTGTACCTCAATGAAAAAGCAAGAATAGCTGCGTGGGTTGCCCGAGCTGAGAGCAGCTGCCAAATGCGGCCCAAGAGTCTGTTACCTCCCTTCCCCGACAGGCCTGGGGCAGGGCTGGTGGCGGCTGAGCACCGCAGGCCTCCTCCGTAAGAGCACTTGCCCTCCTCCTTCAGAGGCTGCGGCAGAGACCGGCTCGGCTTCATCAGCACCATGGACTCCATCCTCCTACGACCTCGGATTGGCCTGGACCATGGGCAGCTCTTGAAATGTTCGCAGAAGAGAGGAGAGTGGCGTCTGGGATCGGCGCTCCTTGAGGGACCGTGGCTCTCCACCCTCCGGCTCGTCCAGTGCTGTCCCCAGGGTCATGAGGGTGGAGCCTGGCTCCCGCCTGGCTGGGCAGCGCACCTCCTTCCCAACGGGCCCTGCCCACCACGCTGCGGACAGACCCGGCTCCCCACGTGCACGCAGCCCGGGTCTTCATGCCTCTGGGCATGTCATCCAACACGAGTGGCTGGGGAGAGGGGAGGCTGTCCTCCCCACTCTTTACTCAGCCCAGCAAGGGACTTCCGAAACTCACTTATAATTGAGCCATGAACAATCAAAAAATAAAGCCAGACAAGCTGGGAATTGAGGGCAGGAGGCAAGGATTTCAGGAAACTAAAAGCAAGAGAGGAATGGAAATGCCTTTGCCGCTGGCAAACGGTGAGCAGGAGCCTTGGGCGCTGGGACGTGGAAGACCCTGGACACCCACAGAGGATGGAAGGGACACGACGGGATGGAAGGACGGGAAGGATGAGCAGAGAGGAGTCACCGCCTTGCGGACACCTTGTGAAGGAAAGGGAGAACACCAGCAGCCAGAGCACCCAAAGCACCCCAGCGCCCCCCAGGCTGAAAGGGACACGCAGGGCTGCAGACGCCGCCCTCCAGAACGGGGTGCCACAGAGCACAGCACCCACGACTGATGAGGAAGGCCCTGAGCCGCTGATGTCACGTCCCAACCTTGTACTTCTAGCATTAGAACCAGCTGGAGGCTCTGCCCGGTCTGTAAGGCATCCTAACACCATCCTTAAAGATGTGGTCCTAAACCGAGCATGGTGGCACACACTTGTAATCCCAGTACTTGGGAGGCTGAGACAGGAGGATCATGGGTTCAAGGCCAGGCTCAGCAACTTAGCGAGACCATGTTTCAAAATAGAAGAATATTTAAAAAGAACTGGGTAAACTGGGCGTGGTGGCGCACGCTTGTAATCCCAGCATTTGGGAGGCTGAGACCGGAGGATCCGGGTTCACGGCCAGCCTCAGCTACCTAGTGAGGCACTCCGCAACTTAGTGAGACCCTGTTTCAAAATAAAGAATAAAAAATAGGGCTGGGGGTATAGCTTGGAGGTAGAATGCCCCTGAGTTCAATCCCCAGTACTACAAAAAAAAAAAAAAGAACTGGGTATTGGTCAGAGATAGAATGCCCCTGGATTCCATCTCCAGTACCAGAGAGAGGGAGGGAGGGGGGCAGAGAGAGAGAGAGAGAGAGAGAGAGAGAGAGAGAGAGAGAGAGAGAGAGAAGCTGTTCAAGGGACTTTAGAGCAATATCAAAGCTGGGATGGAGGGCAGGACATCACATTCAGCAGAGCTGAGTCTAAAAGTGCCTGTGAGCCTGTTTGCTGTGTTGATGAACCATTGTTACCATTCTTAAAGGACGTCAGGCTTGGGTTGCTCGCGATACTCCAGGCTACAAGAAGCCACGATCTGGTTGTTTTTTAAGTTTGTCATGGAGCCCATGATAGGAGCTAGGGAGTGTGTGGTCCAGCATGTGCCATGGGCTTGGTGGTCCAGCAAGTCACCACCTCTCCTTCCCACCACTGCTGCCTGGAGCTGGGAGTCCTTCCTGGCTCAGCCCCACTCCCACCCCGAGCAACTAATATCCTGAAATCTCTTTGTTTGTTTGTCCATTCGTTTGTTTGTTTCTGTACTAGAGAGTGAACCCAGGGACATTCTACCACTGATCTACACCCGTAACCCTTTTCATTCTTTTTTTTTTTTTTTTTTTTTTTTTTTTTTTTTTTTTTTTTGAAGACAGGGGCTTGCTACACTGCCCAGGCTGACCTCAAGGTTTCAATCCTCCTGTCTCAGCCTCCCAAGTACTGGGATTCTTTGAACTTTTTCATGTCTGTCCACACATAGAATGCACAATGTGTGGTTTGGTTTTGCTAACTTTTGAGTTTATGTAACCCTATGCAACTTAATATTTTCTCACTCAATATTATTTTTATAAGATTTGTCTGTATTGCTTGTGGATCACAGTTTATTTTCATGACCGTGTAAAATTCCATTGTACGAATATACCAAAAATTGTACTTATCCATTCATCCATCAAATGGACATTTGGTCTGTGTCCAGTTTTTTTGCTACTAAAAACAGTGTGTGTTGTGAATATTCTAGCACCTCTCTCCTTGAGCTCATGTACAAACATTCCTCCTGGGTTTAACTACGTGTAGAGTTGCTGGGTCACAGTGCCTGCCAAGGTACAGATGAAGCCAAATTATTTTCCAAGGTGCCTAGACAGTTTACCCCCTCTACCAACAGTGTGTGGGTTGATGGACATCCGTACCGCACCATCAGACTCGCCGAGGTTCTCAACTCTGGTGGGAAAACATTAAGATCTGAAGATCTGAGCATGCATTTCCTTGAATACCGTGGGAGTTGAATATCTTTTCATATGTGGTTTGTATTTTGGTTTTTGATAGTACTGGGGATTAAACCCAGGAGTGCTACACCCTCAGCCCCAATTTGTTTTATTTTGAAACAAGGTCTCACTAAATTGCTAAGAGTCTTACTAAGTTGCTGAGGCTGGCCTCAAACCTGTGATCCTCCTGTTTTAGCCTTCCAAGCACTGGGATCACAGGCGTGCACTAGCACGCCGGCTTCATCTGTCTATTTGCCATTCATGTTTCCTCTGCTCATTCCTCTCCATTATCTGATTCTCTACTGGTTTGGGGGGTGGTTCTTTATATATTCTGATACTAATCCTCTGCTGATTTATGTGTGGAAAACATCTCTTCCCACCCTGTGACATGCTTTTTTTACCCTCTTTCCATTTTTTCTTGGTTATCAAGGTCTTCAGTGTTAACATAGTGAAATTTATCAATCTTATTTCACGGTTGGCCTTCTCTGCATCTTGTTTAAGCAAGCCTTCCCAACACAGTGAGGACACGAAAATAATCTCCCACGTTGTCTTCCTCAAGTGACTTTTATTTATGATGTGAGACAGAAATTCAATTTCATTTTTTCCACATGAATAACGAATTGTTTCAACAGCATTTATTAAACAGTTTCCTTTCCCAAGCAGTCGGTACAGCCATAAATCAGGTTTCCACCTATGAACAGGTCTGACGTGGGCTTTTATTCTATCTCTTAGGCCACTGTGTCTAGTCACGTCTTGAGGCTGAACTATCTTAATTACTGAACTCCGCACATAGAGGGATAGAAGTTACCCTGAGGTGGTGGCCAATGGCTGGATGGGGCCATGAGGGGCTGCTAGCTCCTTGCCATGTTGATTTTGTTTTGTTTTGTGGTACTGGTACTAAGCAACACACCCAGTCTTTTTAATTATTTTCTTTCTTTCTCTCTTTCTTTCTCTCTCTCTCTCTCTTTCTTTCTTTCTTCCTTTCAACAGGATCTGGCTAAGTTACCATGGACTAGCTGTGAACCTGCGATCCTCCTCTCTCAGCCTCCCAAGTACTGGGATTACAAGCAAGCACCACCACGCCCAGCTTGGCTGAGTCTTTTGGTAAACCTATGGGAGCGTCTCTGTGGGGCACACACCTGGAAATGGAACCACTGGGTCAGAAGTTAGCCGCGTCCTCTCTGGGCCCAGGTGCACACCTCCTCGGCTTGAGCAGACTCTGGAGTGGGTGATGTCCCTCCATCCCCGTGCTGGGGAGCTCCCCAGCCTTCACATCCTCAAGAGCACTTGAAGTACCTCGTTCTTCCCATCTCAGTCATTCCAATGAGCATGCGGTCCTATCTTGTGGTCATTTGGTTTTGTTTTGTACTGAGGATCAAACCCAGGTGTGTTCTACCTCTGAGCTACACACCCAATCCTACTTTTTTTTTTTTTTTTTTTTTTTTTTAACAGAGTCTCATTAACTTGCTGGTTTGGTTTGTCTGGTTTGGTTTGTGTTTCACTGATAAGTAGGGAAGTTGAGTCCCTCTTCATATACATGCTGGCCACGTGATATCCTCTTCTGTGAAGTGACTATTTAAGTCTTCTGTGCATCTTGCCTAGGTGGGCCAGGCTCTGATGAAGCTGCAGCAGGTGGGCTCTGGATGACCAGTTTCTCCTGATTCAGGCCTGGTTAAGAAGAACAGACTGGCACTGGAGAGGCTGAGACAGGACGATCACAGATTAGAGGCCAGCCTCAGCAATTTAGCAAGACCCTCAGCAACTTAGTGAGACCCTGTTTCAAAATAATAAATAAAATAGGACTGGGGGTGCAGATTGAAGGTAGAATGCCCCTGGGTTCAATCCCCAGTACCAACAACAATAGCAATAACAACAATAATGATAATAAAAATAAATGGCTGGGGATGTGGTTGAAAGGTAGAATGCTCCAGGATTCAATCCTCAATACAATAATAATGATAATGATAATGATAACAATAACAATAATAATAATAATAATGATAATAATAATAAGTCAAAAGGGCTAAAGGTGTAGCTTGGAGGTAGAATGCCCCTGGATTCAATCTCCAGTACCAAAAATCAGTCAATCAATCAATATAGGGCTGGGGGGTATAACTTGGAAGTAGAACAGCTCGGGTTCAATCCTCAATACCAGTAATAATAATAATAGCAATAATAATAATGGTGGGGTGTAGTTTGGAAGTAGAATCCTCCTGGGATTAATCCCAGTACCAAAAATAATGGCAAGAAGAATAAGAAGAATAAGAATAAGAAGAAGAAGAAGCAAAGATAGTGCTGGGGGTGTAGCTCAGAGCTAGAATGCCCCTGGGTTCAATCCCCAGTACAGAAGAAGGAGGAAGAGGAGGAAGAGAAGGAGGAGGAGGAAGGAGGGGGGAGGAGAAGAAGGAAGGGGACTGTCCTAGTGCAGTTTCAAAGGGCTCCTCTTTCCTTCCGTCTGCTGGAAGAGCAGGGTGACTGGCCTCCAGATCTCACCCTGGCCAAGCTCCTGGAGAGGAAACCCAGCCTCGTGGAGCCCAGGATGGGGCCAGCTCAGCCCAGTCCACCCCAGGCCTCCAGTGTCGCAGAGGGTCTACTCTGGAAGTTGTGGTCCTCGGTCCTGCTGTCGCTCTCCTGGGGGACAGCATTTGCTCTGTGATCTCAGTCTTCTGGTGGATCTAAGAGGAGTTGTTGAGTGTCTACCTGTCCAGCTCTTCACTTGAGTTCAGCGTGGAGGGACGAATTCCAAACTCCTTTTGAGAGAACTGATAGGTACTCCTCATGTGGGCCAGATGCCGGCAGTCATCCTTTCGCTCAGTTTTATTTATTTTTATTTGTTTGTTTGTTAGTGGCACTGGGGATTAAACCCAGAAGCATTCTACCTCTGAGCTCACTAAGTTGCTGAGAGCCTCACTAAGTTGTCAAGGCTGGTTTTGAACATGCAATCCTTCTCTCTCAGCCTCCCAAGTACTGGGATTACAGGCACGCGCCACCACATTCCAGCTTTCTTTTTGCTCATTTTTAAATTGGTCGTTTCACTTTCTTCATAGAATGATTGGAGTTCTCTATATATGCTGCATATGAATTCTTTGCCAGATCTACATGTTATAAATAACTTCTCCCAGATTGTGAACTTAGCTTTTTATTTATTCTTTTTATTTGGGGGTATTGGGGATTGAATCCAAGGGTACTGTACCTCTGAGCTACCCTCCACCAGCTCTTTTTATTTTTTATTTTGAAACAGGATCTCACTAAGTTGCTGAGACTGGCCTCAAACCTGTGGTCCTCTGTTTCAGCCTCCTGAGTACTGGGATCAGAGGCATGCCTAGCTTTAAGTTTTATTTTTGCAATAGTCTAAAGCGTGACTTTAATTTTATTTTATTTTATTTTTTTGCGGTACTGAGGATTGAACTCAGGGACATTCTGCCTCTGAGCTACACCCCCAGCCCTATTTTTCATTCTTTATTTTGAAACAGGGTCTCACTAAGTTGCAGAGGGCCTCACTAAACAGCTGAGGCTGGCCACGAACCTGGATTCTCCGGTCTCAGCCTCCCAAATGCTGGGATTACAAGTGTGCACCACCATGCCTGGCCTGTGACTTTAATTTCTTTAATGGATATCAAACCACCCAGCTTATTTTTATTTTTTAAGTGATATTTGATAGTTTGCATGTAGTTTTCAAGAAATATGTTCTTCTAAGATGTAGAATTTATGAGTACAAATTTGTTCATAATATTTCCTTATAGGTCTGTAAGGACTGTAATGATGTCCCCTCTTTCATTCATGATATTAGTAATTTATTTCTCTTCCTCTTCCTCCTTCTTCCCTTCTGTCTGGGTAAATATATGTTAATTTTATTGATATTTTCAAAGAACTAGGTATTGTTTTCATTGATTTTTCTCTATTGTTCTTCTCTTCCTTTTTACTCAGTTCTGCTCTTTTCCAATATTTTCCTTCCTGGTGCTTGCTTTGGGTTTAATTTGCTCTATTTCCTCTCTCTCTCTCTCTCTTTCTCTCTCTCTCTCTCTCTCTCTCTCTCTCTCTCTCTCTCTCTCTCTCCCTCTCTCTCTCTTTCTTTGTACGTGGTGTGTGTGTATGGGGCAGGGGGTGTACTAAAGATTAAACCCAGGGGCATTCTACCTCCAAGCTACATCCCCAGCCCTTTTTATTTTTTTATTTTGAAACAGAGTCTCACTAGTTGCTGAGTCTGTCTTTGAACCTGTGATCCTCTTGTCTCAGCCTCCTACGGACCACAACTATAGCCATGTGCCACCATGCCTGGCAATTTGCTCTATTTTTCAAGTTGCAATCTGGATTCTATCAGCAGACAAAAAACACCAAATTTTCATACTAAACTTATAAAAAAAATTATCAAGCTAGGTTAACAGAGCACAAAATATAAAGAGTTATCAAGGAGATTATCTACACACCACCACTGTCCAGGTGGAGAGCTGGGGAAATATGGCGGCAAAACTCAGAAGAAAATGATCCCTGGGCAGCTACTCCAGAAAAGCCAGCGAGGAGCAGCAGCGCGTCCCAGGACGCTGGCGTGAGTCCCCAGAATCCAGTGCCAGAGGAGACAGACCACCGAATCTCGACAGACAGACTCAAGTCCAACTTCCCACCAGGAACAAAACGAGGGAGCAGAAGAGCAACAGGAGACTATCTTTAAATTCATTTATTAACTTTTGTGATTCTAGAGATTGAATCAGGGGCGTTCTACATCCCAGCCCTTTTTGTCTTGAAACAGGGTCTTGCTAGGTTGCCGAGAGTCTTGCTAAGTTGCTAAGGCTGGCTTCAAACCTGTGGTCCTTTTGTCTCAACTTCCCAGTACTGGGATTACAGGTGTGTGTCACCATACCTGGCTTGCTCCTTCCCTCTTTCCTTCCTTCCTTCTTTATTTTTGTGGTACTGGGGATTGAACCCAGGAGCAGTCTACCTCCAAGGTACACCCTCAGACCTTTTTATTTTTTATTTTGTTTTTAGGCAAAGAACACTTTATTCTTTCATGGAAGTCTGGAGGGAGGCAGTTGTAGAGTTCACTCAAGGGCTCAATAACATCAGCAGGGATCAGGCTTTTCATTGTTCTTCTCGGCATAGTAATTTTTCATCATGATGCTGTTTGCCTCGTGGTTCTAACATGGCTGCAGTAGCTCCATGCATCATGATTAAAATCAGAAGTGAGAAGTGGAGGAGAAAAGAAGACAGAAGTGGTGTTCAAAGGGTTTTGTTTTATTTTATTCCTGGACTGGCTCTCTCCTTTTATCAGCAAAGGACACATAAAGCTCCCATATCCTTTCTTCTGTGCCGCATTAAGCAGGACCAAGTCTCTTGGTCATCAGTCCCTGCGAGACAATCCTAGAAAGAGGCCCTGGGTAAAGAGGTCAGTCTTGCAGTGACAAACAGACCCGGGCTTCTGTTGGCACAGAGGGCACTGGTTGCTGAGCAGGTCACACACTCCCCAGTGCTCTGTCCTGCAGCTCAGCGTCCCCTCTCTCCTTCTAGAAAGTCAGTGCCAGTAGCTGCCATGAGGTCTGAGAGAAGCAGGAACTTGCCCAACGTTGTGCCAGGGGGGCTCTGGAAGAGCCAGGCTTCTTCAGAAAGTCATCAACGTTGGCAAGACCCACGAAGGGGATACTTTTTTCTAACACGCCTGACATCTTGTCAGTCTTGAGGCCTTAAACTACAGTCTCCTGCCAGACGTAGACAGAGAGAACAACTCTGACTTCAAATTGGGTGCGGGATGGTGAAGGTTCAAGTTCTTACTTCTTAGGCCATCTAATAACATAACATGTAGTTACATGAGCCGAGCAGGACGGTGCTTGGTTTGTGTCCTGGGGTGGCCTCCCTGTTGCCCAGGCTCCCCTTGAGCTGCTGGGCTCCGGCGATCCTGCAGCTGCCTCCCAAGGGCCTGGGGCTCCAGGCACAGCAGCTACGCCCGGCTCTGGAGAGTGTTGAAAGTCTGAGTAAGAAAGGCTCCAAAATGTGCCTGCTTTTAGTAGAGAATTATTCCAAGAGAAACAGGAGTAATAAAGCCTGGAGATGGGGGGGTCGGCAGGATACACCCCAGGAGGATGGGGCCAGGGTGTGCACGTGCATGTGCCCAGATCTCAGGTAGAGAGAATTTCTGCTCTGTGGGACTGACTCCCATTTTACTTGCACATCAGATAAACACAGTTAAAGCAAACTGTACCCGTGACGTTCAGGAGGATTCTGCGTTATCTTGAGGGATAAAGAAAATCCCAATATAAAATAAAGTTGGAAACGTCATCCTGGGGAGATGGAGCACTGCTGCGTTGACAGCTGTGAGGCCCGCAGGGAGCAGGCGCTCAGGCGCCCAGACGGTGGGAGCCCTGGGTGGCGGCGTCTTACACACAAGTCAAGCCTCTTCACGCTGGGACGCTGCCCGCGGTTCTGAGGGGCTGGACTCAGGAGCTGCTTCAACACGTTCTCGTCACCTTCAAAAGCAGCGAGCGTGCTGGATGTCTTGATAGAGGTGGTCCTAGCTGGGAATATTCTCGGGATCCAGAGGGCTTTGGACCGTACGTTCCCCCTGCATTGCTCCTCTGCAGATTACTTCAACAACATCTATGAAGTCTTGTTTGGTTTTGAAACTCCCCACAAACTTAAGAGTGATCTGGAGACTCCTAATTCACTTTCACACGCTGCTTATTGAAGAACACCGCAGATGGAATATAACTGATGTCAAAATGTCAGGTATGGACTGGAGTGTGCTCCACATCTGCCAGGTATAGAGCGGCCATTTTACTTAGGTCAGAAGAGGTCTTAAAAAGGAGGCCAGCTGGCTGCAGACAGACAGGATCCTCATCTCTCCCAAACCTGAGAACCAGCACCTTTTCTGCAGTACTTTGTTTTTGTGGTATAGGGGATTGAATCCAGGCCATTCCATCTCTGAGCTATATCCCCAGCTTTTTTTATTTTATTATTTGGAAACAGGATCTCGCTAAGTAGCTGAGGCTGGCTTTGAACCTGCCATCCTCCTGTCTCAACCTCCCAGGTACTGGGATTATAAGCATGTGCCACCATGCTTGGCTCTGCAGTACTTTTTATCACCTGGTCCACTTCTTTTTTGCTAGTCGGTTAGGGCAACAGGAAGTTCATCTTGAAATAATCCAAATGTTAATTCCTACTGTCAATCCTAAAATGAAGTTTACTTGTCTACGTCCAAGTCACCTCTACTTGTGGGCTCTCAGCAAGCCCAACTGGTAGAGTCAGAATACCCAGGACTGGGGCAGCCCTCTTCTTCCACCCCAAACAGGGCTGCGACCTTAATCCAAAGTAGCCTTATTTTTTTATATTGAAACAGGGTTTCACTAAATTGCTGAAGCTGGTCTCCAATCTGTGAGCATCCTGTCTCAGCCTCCCAAGTATTGGGATTACAGGCGTGTACCACCACACCTGGCTCTGTCTTTGAATTTAGATAGAAAAGAACTATTAAAGAAAAGTTATTTATTATGTATCTGATAAAGCTCTCTTTATTGTATAAAAACGAGAAAGAAATGTGACTACAGAAGGTCTGAGGTGCTGAGAGGAATGGTGAACACAGAAAGTAGCAAGCCAGGTGTGGTGGTGCACACCTGCAATCCTGGTACTTGGGAGGCTGAGACAGGAGAATCACAGGTTGGAGGCCAGCCTCAGCAACTTTGCAAGACCCTGTCTCAAGATAGAAAAATTAAGGGCTGAGGATATAGCTCAGTGGTAGAGTTCAATCCCTAGTACAGAAAGAGAGGAAGAAGAAATAAAGGGAAAAGGAAGGAAGCGGGGAGGGAGGGAACCCATAAGTACCTTGGGACAAATATAGATCCACCTGGGCACGCAGCTGTCCACATGACAAGGAGAATGCCTGCTTTGTAGGGTTCAAAACAAAACAATAGAGAACACAACAGACAGTGACACGGGAATCACACGTGACCACGTGACCACGGGGCGCTGGATGCTGTTAAAGCTCCTCAGGGTCTTGAGCGGGTTTTGGAGAAGGGTAAGAATATTGATCAATTTTATATCTCAAGAATGCATTTTCAAGAATATCCCCTGAGCGAATACATATTTAATGAGAAACGAGTACATTAAAAAGAAAAAAGGAATGAGAGGGAAAAAACCTCCAAAACTCTCAGTTAACACAAAGAGTACAAAGAAAGGAGATCAAACACCTCAGGAAAGTGACAGAGAGAGCGCACAAGAGACGAGAGACAGCGGTGTGGACACGTGTTCACGGGAGACGGGACCTCCAACCAGAAGGCCGTGCTAAACCACACACCCCACACAACCCACATACACGCTGCTGAACAGAGGCACACCTGGCCAGCACGGTGACCCATGCCAGTCATCCCAGGACTTGGGAGGCTGAGATGGGAGGATTGTAGGTTAGAGGCCAGACTCAGCAACTTAGTGAGGCCCTGTTTCAACATTAAAAAAATAAAATAAGCCGAGCATGGTGGTGCATGCCTGTAATCCCAGGACTTGGGAGGCTGAGGCAGGAGGATCACAGGTTCAAGGACAGCCTCAGCAAGTAGTAAGACGCTCATCGACCAAGTGAGACTGTTTCAAAATAAAGAATAAAAAAATAGGAGCCGGGTGTGGTGGCGTACGCTTGTAATCCCAGCATTTGGGAGGCTGAGACTGGAGGATCCAGGTTTGCAGCGAGCCTCAGCTACTTAGTGAAGCCCTCTGCAACTGAGTGAGACCCTGTTTCAAAATAAAGAATTAAAAAAAAAAATAGTACTGGGGGTATAGCTCAGAGGTAGAATGCTCCTGAGTTCAATCCCCGGTACCACACACACACAAAAAAAGAATAAAAAATAGGGCTGGGGGTATAGCTTGGAGGTAGAATACCCCTGAGTTCAATCCCCAGTACCGCAAAAAAAAAAAAAATAATAATAATAGTAATAATAGGGCCAGGGGTATAGCTTGGAGATAGAATGTCCCTGGGTTCAATCCCCAGTACCACAAAAAAAAATAAACAAAATAAAACAAGGGCTGGGCCGGACGTGGTGGCACATGCTTGTAATCCCAGCATTCGGGAGGCTGAGACCGGAGGATCTGGGTTTTCAGCCAGCCTCAGCTACTTAGTGAGGCACTCCGCAACTTAGTGAGACCCGGTTTCAAAATAAAGAATAAAAAAAAAATAGGGCTGGGGGTGTAGCTTGGAGGTAGAATGCCCCTGAGTTCAATCCCCAGTACCGCAAATAAATAAATAAATAAATAAATAAATAAATAAATAAATAAATAAATAAATAAATAAATCAAGGGCTGGAGGCATAGATCAGTAGTAGAATGTCCCAATATCATACATACATACATACATATCTAAAATTGTAGTGCAGGGATTCACTGAATGTAAAAGGAAGAATATTCTAATCAATAGTGGTGCATGCCTGCAATCTCAGTACTTGGGAGGTTTAGGCAGGAGGATAGCAGGTTTGAGGCCAGCTTCAGCAACTTAGACCCCAAGCAACTTAGAGAGAACTTGTTTCAAAATAAAAATAAATAAAAAAATAAAAAGGGCTAGGGGTGTAACATGAAGGTAGAACATCTATGGGTTTAATCCCCAATACCAAAAGAAGAAGAAGAAGAAGAAGAAGAAGAAGAAGAAGAAGAAGAAGAAGAAGAAGAAGAAGAAGAAGAAGAAGGCTATTCTAGTCAAAATGCAAAAGGCCATCCTAGAGATAAAGAGGATCATGCTATAATGTCACATTCAAGTTACTAGAAGCACATACTAATTCTGAACTTGTATGTACCTATTAGCATGACTTTAATTTTATAAAGAAAAAAATTTACAGGAGAAATTACCACGAGAAGAAGTTGATAAACCCACAGCACACTGGGTGATTTTAACACACCTCCCTCCATCATCGACAGAACAAGCAGAAAAAAATCAGTCAGGATTTAGAAGATTTGAACAACAAAGTGACACACTTGATCTACAGGATATTTACAGAATTCTATGAGCAGTAATTGGAGCACACGCTTGCTTCTTAAGTGCACAGAGACATGAAATCGATTACACATTAGGCGATAAATCACTCTTGCAGACCCAGGATGCTAAGCCTCATAGAACCAATGTTCTCTGATCATAACAAAAGTAGATTAGAAACCAGTAAGAATTAAAGAAGCCGTGAGCCAGGGCACACCTGTAATCCCAGGACTTGGGAGGCTGAGACAGGAAGATGGCAGGTTTGAGACCAGGTCAAAGTAACTTAGAGAGACTCTGTCTCAAAAAAAAATAATAATAATAATAATAATAATTAAAGCTGGGTGGTTAGCTCAGTGGTAGAACACACTCGTAGGTTCAATTCCCAGAAACACACAGGAACAAATGAAGGAAAGAAAGAAAGAAAAAGAAAAGAACTCTGTAAGAATTAAAGAAACCCTGGAACCTAAAAGTTCTAATAAATACAGATTTATTTGTTTGTTTGTTTATTGTGGTACTAGAGATTGAACCCAGAGGCATTCTACCTCTGAGCTAAACCCCCAGCCCTATATTTTTTGAAACAGGATCTCACTAAGTTGCTGAGGCTGCCCGTGAATCTGCGATCCTCCTGCCTCAGCCTCCCAAGTACTGGAATTACAGGCATGCACCACCATACACAGCTTAAAGCCAGACATTTAAAAGCATATTTCTAGTTACTCATGGATTTTTAAAAGTCTCCTCAGCCGAGTATGGCTGCACATACCTGTAAACACAGTGCTTGGGAAGCTGAGACAGGAGGATTACAGCCTTGGTGACTTAGCAAGACCCTGTTTCAAAACAAAATAAAAAGGGCCAGGCATGTAGTTCAGTGGTAGAATGCCCCTGGGTCCAATCCCCAGCACCACACAGACACACACACACACACACACACACACACACACACACACACACAGGTATACACACAGCTCATCATGAAAATTTTAAAAATACTTAAGACTATACAATAATGAAAATACCAAAATGATAATATATAATACTATATGGTGATTAGAAGGGGCTTTATATTCATAAATGCATATATTAGAAGAAAAAACCCTAAAAATTAATATGTTAAATTTGTCACTTAAAAAGTCAGAGGGTAGCCGGGCGTGGTGGCGCACGCTTGTAATCCCAGCATTTGGGAGACTGAGATGAAGGATTCGGGTTCGCGGCCAGCCTCAGCTACGTAGTGAGGCACTCTGCAACTTAGTAAGACCCTGTTTCAAAATAAAGAATAAAAAAATAGGGCTGGGGGTGTAGCTCGGAGGTAGAATGCCCCTGAGTTCAATCTCCAGTACCGCAAAAAAAAGTCAGAGGGTGTGGTGGCGTATACCTGTAATCCCCCGTATTGGGAGGCTGAGACAGTAGGTTCACAGATTTGTGGCCCGCCTCAGCTACTTAGTGAGGCCCTCTGCAACTTACTGAGACTCTGTTTCAAAATAAAGAATAAAAAAATAGGGCTGGGGGTTTAGCTCAGAGGTAGAATGCCCCTGTGTTCAATCCCCAGTACCGTGCAAAAAAAAAAAAAAAAGTCAGAAGAAGAACAGCAAAATAAATTCAAAGAAAACGAGGAGAAAGTAATAAAGATAAACTAGAAATTAATGACCTAGAAAATGAAGGTACAACAGAGAGGAACCACAAGATAAAGTTGGTTTTAAAAAATCTATATAACAGACCTCCAGCAAAAAAAGATCAGTTAAGAAAAATTATAGAAAACAAAAATGAGCTGTTAGTCTTGGAAAGGGGGAGTTACCACAGACACCAGCAGGAAGAGTATGAACATCTTTCTGTAAATAATTGTGAAAATATAGATGCAGTAGACACATTCCCGGGAAAATGCCAATTCCCAAAACAGATTCAAAAGGAACAACCCAGATTGTACTATAACAACAGCACGATTTAATCAACAGCTTAGAAATCTCCTCACAATATACAAAACGAGTCTCCGCTTGCTTTCTGGGCAAGTTCTAGCAAAACATTCCAGGCCCCGCCGATGCCAATGATGCTGTCTTATTCCAAGTCTCCACAAAAGAGAACAAAAGGAGTCTTTCCCCTACTAATTCCCCGACGATTAGAAAGTCCCTGTGCCCCAATCAGCAAGAGAAAGGAAGACTAACAGCAATCTCTCTAATAACTATAAATGCAAAAATCCAAAACACCCTCCAGCCATTGAGTAGCATGTGTGGATATGCGTGTGCGTTCACTGGGCTATAATGTGTTAAATATATCTAATTTGGTCTCAATGAGATAAGATAACATCAGCACGTATAAAACATGTTATGTCCAAGTCTAGTTTATCCCGGGGTTGGAGGGGCCTGTTCCCATCAGGAAATATATTTATGCATTTCTCTATAGGGATAGAAGAAAGGAGAAAAATCTTTGGTCAGCTCAATAGGTGAAAGAAAAGCATTTCTAAAAAAGTAACGTGAATCTATCCATAAAAATGTTTTATGTGGTATGAGTAATTAATGTTTATCATAAAAATGTTTAGCAAAGTGAAACCGAAGGGCCTTAAACTGAAGCCTCTGTGCAGTAAAGTTGTGAGGCTCCCCAAGGTCTTCATGAAACTTCACACTTGATTCCAGAATCTGAAGAGGAGAACGTCAGGAATGGCCAGACACTCTTTTTTTTTTGGTAATGGTGATTGAACTCCGGGGTTTTTTTGGTAATGGTGATTGAATTCTGGGGTGTTCTGCCTCCAAATTACATCCCCAGCCCTATTTTATTCTTTATTTTGAAATAGGGTTTTATTAAGTTGTTGAGGGCCTTGCTAACTTGGTGAGTCTGGCCTTGAACCTGCAATCCTCCTGGCTCAACCTCCCAAGTACTGGGATTACAGGTGCATGCCCACCATGCCCGGCACTAAAACACTCTTGAGAAAGGTGGTGGACAACTTGGTCGCCCAGGAAATAAACATGGTAAATCACCGGTCAGTGAGGCAGCATGGTATTGACACGACGTTGGCTAGGTAGATACCATCCTAGATCAAAGGGCAGGGTGGGCTGGAGCTGTGCACGCCGCGTGGACTTACACGCAAAGGAGAGCCATCCAAGTGGGAGGAGCTGGCTGTTGATCAAGGGTCATCCCTGTGGATACATGGTCATCCCCATGGGCACACAGTCATCCCCCATTGACACATGGTCATGTCCCATGACACAGAGTTATTCCCATAGACACACAGCCATCCCCATGGACACATGGTCTTCCTCATGGGCACCCGGTCATCCTCGTGGGCTCTTGGCCATCCCTGAGGACACCTCGTTATTCCTATGGGGTGGGGACAGGAATGAGGCCATAGTTCAGATCTGAAATGTCCCTCAAAGTCCCACGTGTTGAAGGCTTGGTCTCTGCTTGGCACTACTGAGAAGTGGTGGGACATTTAAGAGGCGGGTTTAGGAGGAGGTTTGGGTCCTTGGGGCCGGCCCTCAGGGGGGTATCAGGGCCTCGCTTCTTTCTCTTTCACTTACCAGGCACCATGACACAGTCGTGCTCCACTACATACTCCCCCCTCCTTCCCCCCGATGTGCTGCCTTGTCACAGGCCCAAAAGCAACAGGGCAGCCAACCATGGCTGGAAGCCTTCAAAATCATGAGCCAAGTGGAGCCCAGTGGCACATGCCTGTAATCCCAGTACTCAGGAAACTGAGAAAGGAGCATCACTGGTTTGAGGTCAGCCTCAGCAATTTATCGAGACTGTTTCAAAATAAAAAGGGCTGGGATGTAACTCAGAGGTAGAACACTCCTGGTTTCAATCCGAGTAACACACACACACACACACACACACACACACACACACACACACACACATCATGAGCCAAATAAACCTTTATTATTTTTAAGTTTATTACCTCAGGTATTTTGTTGCAGTAATGGAAAGTTGACTAATACAATGAAATTCAATAATTGCCTCATACCAAAAATGGAAACCAAGGCACAAAAATGAGATACTAAAAGCACAAGACACAAAAAAAGCACACTGTAACATTAATTACTCACACCACATAGAAATAATTAAGGTATTCAAGTATAATTACAGTAGGAATACCTGATCACCAAAAGCAAAAACCAAGAAGACAAAACAAAAGCCAGAAGCCGGGCGTGGTGGCACACACTTGTAATCCCAGCATTCGGGAGGCTGAGACCAGAGGATCCGAGTTAGCGGCCAGCCTCAGCTACCTAGTGAGGCACTCCACAACTTAGTGAGACTCGGTTTCAAAATAAAGAATGAAAAATAGGGCTGGGGGTGTAGCTTGGAGGTAGAATGCCCCTGAGTTCAATCCCCAGTACCGCAAAAAAAAAAAAAAAAAAAAAAAAAAAAAAAAAAAAAAAAAAAAAAAAAAAAAAAAAAAAAAAAAAAAAAAAAAAAAAAAAAAAAAAAAAAAAAAAAAAAAAAAGCCATACATGGGAGACATTTGCAATGCATATAACTATGGATTCATATCTCAAATGAACAGTCAAAAACCCCAAAGAAAAACTGGTGACCCAATGGGCAAATGGACACACAGCATTAAATGGCTTTTCACAGAAGAGAAAACACAAACAGCCAACAATGCTCCACCCTGTCAGTATTCAGGGATGCAGGTGGAAACATCAGTGAACACTGGTCTGCACACGCTAGACTGACAAAGAGTATCTCTCGGGTCAGAACCAAAGTCAGCAGGGCACCGCTGGCTGAAGTGCCCCAGGCACTGATCCGAGAATGAATCAGCATGGTGCTCTAAAAGTCACTCTCAATTGACCCAGCCAGGCTGGTGGTGTGATCTGGCTCAGCAATGCTATCCCTTGTGTAATGGTTTGGATTTAGAATGTCTCCCTCACCCTCTCTGAAACCAGGCAGCCATGTTGGGGGTAGGGCTTGGTTGCCAAGGAGGGGTCCCTGAGGGGGTGGCCTTGAGGATTATTTCTCATTCCTCCTCCCCTGCTCTCTTTCTTGCTTTAGCCTCCTTAATGTGCGAGCGGAGCCTTGGTTTCTCCCTCTCTCTGCTTCCTGCTCACACCCTTTGAGCTCTGCAGACCCAGCCTGACATGGACTGAACCTCTGAAATCTCTAGAACTGTGAGCAAATCACTCTTCCTTCCCCTAAGTTGTGTGGTCAGTTTTTTTGGATATCACAGCAGTAAGAATGATGACTGAGACCGAGAGCACAAGCCTGAGAGAAACTCTGCACGGGACGGGAAGGTCCACAGCAGGATCATGCACAGGAGAAAAACAAGAGAAGTTGCTTTGGTTTCCATGACAGATGAATGAATAAATACCAACACCTGTGTTCACACAGTGGGTTACAACATAGACTCAGATAAATGAAGTGCAGCCACACATGCCAGCAAATTAATCTCAAGATTTTGAGTAAAAAAGAAAGTTGCAAGAGAATACATGCCCTTTGACACCATTTTTATGTCTACTTAAAATAGTTAAAAATAAGCTGGGCATGGTGGTGCGCACCGGTAATCCCAGTACGTGGGAGGCTGACAGGTACAAGGGTGGTCTAAGCAATTTAGGGAGACCCTGTTTCAAAATTTAAAAATGAATTAGGGCTGGAGGTATAGCTCAGAGGTAGTCTGCCCCTGAGTTCAATTCCTAGTACCACACACACAAAAATAATAGTAATTTAAAAAAAACTCTAAGGAGCCGGGCGTGGTGGCGCACGCTTGTAATCCCAGCATTCGGGAGGCTGAGACCGGAGGATCCTGGTTCGCGGCCAGCCTCAGCTACCTAGTGAGGCACTCCGCAACTTAGTGAGACTCGGTTTCAAAAATAAAGAATAAAAAATAGGGCTGGGGGTGTAGCTCGGAGGTAGAATGCCCCTGAGTTCAATCCCCAGTACCGCAAAAAAAAAAAAAAAAAAAAAAACTCTAAGGATGCATAGAAGAAGTCTAACTGTAGGAAGTGACATAGTAATAACAAAATGAGTGGGGTCCTAACCAGGTGTGGTGGTACACACCTGTAACCCAGTACTTAGGATGAGTGTAAGTTCAAGGCCAGCCTCAATGATTTAGAGAAACCTCAACAACTTGGCCAGACCTTGTTTCAAAATTAAAATTTAAAAAAAGGGCTGGGGGTGTAGCTCTGAGGTAGAATGCCCCTGGGCTCAATCTCCAGTACCACAAAAAAATAAGAGGGGTCCTAACCCAAGGTGACAGTGTCCCTCTAGAGAGACAGAGGAAGTGTGGACACAGAGACAGACGCACTCATGTGCAGAGGAAAGCAGAGATCAGTTGAATCTTCTATAAGCCCCAGGCGGCAGAGGCCCCCAGCCAGCCCCGGGAGCTACAAGAGACCTCTGGGACACCTGGCCCCTGGCGGTGAGGCCACGTGTTCCTGCGGCAAGGCAAACTCATCCAGGTGTCAGCTTCCGACAAGCACGCTCTCCCTGCTTGTCCTTCAAGGACGTCTGCCACGTGAAGTTGATCCGGAGAACTAACACCCAGCTCCACGCTGGGCCCCAGTGCGCACCGGCACAGCCACGCGTCTCTGCTCTGAGAGCAAGTCCTCGGTGCTGGGGAGCAGCGGGGCTCAGGGTTGGCACAAGATGACTGGGCGGCGTGTTTTATCTTCCTGTGTTTAAACAGGAAGTTCATAGTAAACAATCGGGGCAAGGTGTAGCTGTTTTCTATTGCTCCTGTTACAAATCACTGGTGGCTTAACATAATACAGATTTGTTATCTTTAGTTCTGCAGTTTGCACAGAAATTTGGAAGTTCATAGTGGAGCTCCCTGGTCTAGTGTCAAGGTGTCAATAGGGTTAGTTCCTTCTGTTTCTCTGTGTGTGAGTGTGTATGTGTGTGTGTGTGTGTGTGTGTGCATGCGTGTGTATGTGTGTGTTACTGGGGATTGAACCCAGGGAAGGGGCATCTACTCTGAACTACACCCCCAGCTGTTTTTTATATTTTACTTTGAAACAAAGTCTCATTAAGTTGCTGAGGGTCTTGCTTAATTGTTGAGGTTGGCCTCTAACCTGTCATCCTCCTGTCTCAGCCTCCCAAGTACTGGGATTACAGGCATGTGCAACCACAGCCAGCAGGGCTGGTTCCTTCTGGAGGTTCCAGTTAGGGATCCATCTTCCTCCTTTTCTAGTCAGAGGAGCTGTGTCTGGGCTGCCGGTCCCATCCTCATCCTCTTGACCTGCGGTGGTTGGGCGAGTCCTCTCGTCTCTCTGATCCTTTCCATTGTCCGGTCTCTGACCACAGCTGGGAAAGGGTCTCCATATGTAAGGATTCGGTGACGAGATTGGGCACACCTGGATAATCCAGGTAGCCCAACACACACACACACACACACACACACACACACACACACACACACACACACACCTGGCTTCCATTTACAGAGTCCCTTCTGCCACATAAGGTAACATACTCCCGGGATCCGGGGACAAGGACATGGACATCCTTGTGGACCCCATTTATTCCGCCCACCACGAGGTGAAGGTAAACACAAAGAAACTTCATTCATTCTCTGGGACCACTTGGAGATTTTATTTGTGTTTAAAACTGATAGAGTGTGAATTGCAATGTATACTCTTTTGGTTTGGTGAATGCAAGCAGAATATGAAATATTTTACTAGATATGCCTAAGAGCTTTTTACTTGAAATGTGTTTATTTACTTTTGGTGTTGCTGAGGGTCTTGCTAAGTTGCTGAGGCTGGCCTCGAGCCTGTGGTCCTCCCATCTCGGGTGTTCTCAGGGATAAGCCTCCGCTCTGGCTCTCCAGTCCCGGGCCGTTTGCACTGGAGGCAAAGTCTCCGCACAGGAGAGCGATGGGCTGGGCAGGTGCGCTTCACCACCAGCGAACGTCTCCTCTCTCCCTTCTTTCCCATCTTCCAGGGTGCTGTACCCCCGCACTTACTGGCTTTGTCTGCACGCAGACCTCAGCTCCTAGCCCCACCACCCCTACCCAGGTCTTGCCCACAGGGCTCTACCCACCTCCTGGACCAGTTGCAACTATTCTTGCAGAACCTTCTGGAAAGTCACAAAGGGACAGCCCAGTGACATCAACACTGTGAACACTTCTACCTTAGGACCCCCTGCTCTGCAGGAAGACGCTGTGTCCTGACCGCGATGAGGACAGCTTTGACGAGGACCACCATTCTGCAGCTGAAGAGCCTTCACCTCTCTCCCCAGCCAGCCCTGGGCACCCACTCCCCGGCACTGTCCGGATTCCTGTGGGGCTCCAGGCACACACCAACCAGCTGTGGGGTCTCCAGCAAGTTCCGAAGCTGCTCTGAGCCTCTGTTCCCTCACGTGTAAAATGCAAATGTTGACTGCAACCCTCAGAGCTGGAAGGTTACCGCTACCACATGCAGAATGTGGAAGCCCATTTGGATTTGGCCATGATGGGGTGTGGTCAGTTGTTGAACATTTGATGATCACTCTGTCTACCCCATAGCACTGTAGTGAGGGGACCAAGGAGGGTCTCCTGAAACAGGAGAGCAGTGCCAGGCACAGTGGCGCATGTCTGTCACCCCAGTACATGAGAGGCTGAGACAGGAGGATCACAGATTTGAGGCCAGTTTCAGCAACTTAACGAGACCCTGTTTCAAAATAAAATAGGGCTGGGGGTATAGATCAGAGGTAGATCGACCCTGGGTTCAATCTTTAGCATCTCAGACATAAAAATAAATAAAAGAAGAAAAAGTAAAAAGCAGAGGAGGAGGAGGAGGAGGAGGAGGAGGAGGAGGAGGAGGAGGAGGGGGAGAGGAGGAGGAGGAAAAGAAGTTTCTCAAAGAAAAAGCAACATCTTCCACCCACCCCAGGGCATATAAAGGAACACTCTGAATACAAAGAGAGAGTTATGATGTTGCTGCACTACAAGACTTAATATTGTGAGGATGTGATTTTCCTCCAAGTTAGTCTATAAATTTAAAGCAATTCCACACAAAAGCCCAGCAAGACTTCTGGAATGTGATACATGATTCTAATGTTCATCTGGTAGGATGTATAGGTCAGAACAGCCCAGGAAATTTTGAAGATATAAAAGAGTAACGAAGGGGGCTTACCCTATCAGATGTTAAAATGCATCACCAGCTAAGTTAACTCAAGCAGTGTGAATCGGGAGAAGTACATGAGAGGCTGAGACAGATCGATGAGCGAGAGCCCAGGTCTGGGAGCAGGTGGGAGCATGGATGAGGATCTAGCGGGGGTCATTTCCAGGTGGTGGGTGCTGGACATCTGGTCGACCATTTGAAAGTAAATACCAAAGGTTGCTACTTCATATGCCTAGTTGAGTTAAATTCCACAGTATTAAATATCTAAGCTAAAAAGATATATGAAAACTAAAAAAAAAACAAATAATATTTTATATTAAGGATAGACTGGGTTTCCTAGTATGTTAAAAACAGACCCAGGGAAGCATGCCTGTAATCCCAGTACTTAGAGGTTGAAACAGGAGGACCACAGATTCAAGGCCAGTCTTAGTAACTCAGCGAGACCCTCAGCAACTTGGCAGGAACTTGTTTCAAAATTAAAAAAATTAAAAAAGCCAGGTGTGGTGGCATATGTCTGTAATCTCAGTACTGGGGAGGCTCAGTACAGGTTTGAGGTCAGCCTCAGCAACTTAACAAGATCCTGTTTCAAAATAATAAATAAAGTAGGGCTCGGGGTATATCTCAGAGGTGAAATGCCCCTGGATTCAATCACCTGTACCACATAAAAGGGGGAAAATTTTTAAAAATAATAACAAGGACTGAGGTAGAGCTCAGAATTAGGATGCCCCTGGGTTCAATCCCCAGTACTAATCAATCAGTAAACAAACAGAAGGCGGGTGCTGTCTGACCCGAGGGATTTGCCCAGATTCCAGACCCACCCAGTTCTCAGACCCGGAACTCATCAAGGTGAGCTGCTGGGCCCCCGAGACACTGGGTAGCAGTTACTTGACCTCCCCAACCCCAGGGGTTCCCACAGCCATTCCTGGGTGCTGGTCTACTGTGGCAACACCGAGCTTTAGAGAGTCCAAGCTGACCTCGCTACCAGGGCACCCCAGGGCCCTGGGCCTCCCTGTCAGGGGGGAGACAGGGCTGGACTAGTTGGCTGCCCCCACAAATGCCACCGGCGTGATCACGACAGGGACTCGCTCCTCTGAGGTCTGGACAGCGGGAGCCTGAGCCTGAGGAACGGCGGGGCTGGCTCCTCCTGAGGCCGCGGCCTCCTCCCTGGACCTCACAGCGTCCTCTCTGTGCATCGGTCCTGACCCCTGTCACATAGGGTTAGAGCTCACCCCAGTAACATCGGTTTACTTTTTTTTGCAATACTGGGGATTGAACTCAGAGACATTCTACCTCCAAGCTACACTCCCAGCTCTATTTTATTTTTTATATATTGAAACAGGGGCTCACTAAGTTGCGGAGGGCCTCACTAAGTAGCTAAAGCTGGCTGTGAACCTATGATCCTTCTGTCTCAGCCTCCCAAGTACTGGGATTACAAGCGTGCACTACCATGCCTGGCTTATTGGTTTACTTTAATCACCTTTTTGTACTGGAAATTGAACTCAAGGGCACTGTACCTCCAAGCTATACCCCCGGCCCTTTTTATTTTTTATCTTTGAGACAGTCTCTTGATAAGTTGCTCAGGCTGGCCTCAGCTCTGTGATTCTCCTGTCTCAGTCTCCCAAGTACTGGGATTCAGGAGTGTGCCATTGTGCCCAGCTAATCACCTCTCAAAAGATCCTGTCTCCAGCTGGGTGTGGTGGCACACACTTGTAATCTCAGTACTTGGGAGGCTGAGACCAGAGGATCCGGGTTCACGGCCAGCCTCAACTATTTCATGAGACTCTCCACAACTTAGTGAGATCCTGTTTCCAAATAAAGAATAAAAAAAATAGGACTGGGGGTGTAGCTCAGAGGTAAAATGCCTCTGGGTTCTATCTCAGTACCGAAAAAAAAAAAAAAAAAAACTGAAAGAAGGGCTTGAGAGTGTAGCAAGGAGGCAGAATGACTCTGGGCTCAATCCCTAGTAATAAATAAGTAAATAAATAAATGAATAAATAAATAAATAAAAAGTTATGTTCATTTATTTGTTTCTGTGGAACCAAGAACTGAACCCAGGGGCATTCTACCTCCAAGCTACACCCCCAGTCCTTTTTTTATTTTGAAACAGGGTCTCTCTAAGTTGCTGAGGTTGGCCTTGAACCTTCCATCCTCCCGTCTCAGCCTCCCCAGTACTGGGATGACAGGCATGTGACACCACGCCCAGTTCAATGCCATACTTTTTGAACACACAAATTCAAAAAGGCAGCTGCTGTACCCACCCGGTAGAGATGGAATATCCAGCCATGTGACACCGAGTGGCTCTGCTAGAGCCGCCAGGGGAGGGGAACCCTAATGAGTCCTAGGATCGCCCCTCCCAGCAGCAGTTCACGTAGGATCAGCTCGAACAGGTACACAGGGCACAGTTGGGCCGCCTGAAAAGATGGCCCAGACTTCACATCTCGACTGTAGTTGGGCCAGTGCCCATCAGCTCGGCCTGTGGGCTCACCGGAGCTTCTCAGGAAAAGCTGGTGGAGGAAGGGAGAGCCGGGCTCGTGGATGGGCCACGTATACCCCTGTGAGCTGAGACGGCCCAAGGTGGAGCTGACCGGGAGACAGAGCTGGGGAGAAATCGCCCGGGGCCGAGCTGGGGCGGGGGGCTGCCTGGATCATCTGCTGCGTGTGCTAAGGACTCAGTGGAAAATGACTTGGCTGGGGACAGAAGGTGAAAGAACAAGCTTGGAAGACTGGGGACACATTTCTGGAAGAGGCACGGATGGGTAGATGGGAGCGGGTACAAAACGTCTTCAAGTCACGCGTTAGCACGGCCAGAGCGGGGGTGCAGAAGGGGCAGCTCAGCCAGTGGATGCTGGCCAGCTGTGTTCCTGGCTGTCCCGGGCTGGCACCTCGGGCTCCTGCTGCGGGGCGGGGGGAGCGGGATGGAGGCTCTGCCCAGCACAGCCCAGCACAAGAGGCCCTGTCGCCAAGGCTCATCTGACTGCTGCAGATCACTGACAGGGACCATCTCTGGGACCCGCCATCTTGGCCACGAGTCCACTGCATTGAGCGGCTTCCACCCTGGGCTTCTCTGCACCAGGGCTGGTCACAGTCTGGGTCTAGGTGGTCTTACTCCCAGGAGTCATGCGACTGGTACCAAATCCAGGGCTCACGGCGTGTCTGACTCACCAATGTGGGAGCCCAGATTGCCTCACTTTGGAGTCAGACACTCATTTGATGGAAAAGGCATGTGTGGATGAATACGTGAACGTGGGAGCCATTGGTCTGCCACACATCACATCATCCAAAGGCTGCCCACCTGAGAGAGCGGAGGAACAGTGTTGTAAAGACATCACCGATGGTAGCTGACACCTGTCGTCCCAGTACTGGGGAGACTGAGACAGGAGGATCGCAGATTTGAGGCCAACCTCAGCAGCGTAGCATGAGTCTCAGCAACCTAGTAAGACCCTATCTTGAAACAAACAAAAAAAAAATTGTAAAAAGTTGGGAGTATAGTTCAAAGGCAGGATGTCTCCAAGTTCAATCCCCAGTACCAAAAAAAAAAAGATGTTACAGCCGAGCGTGCGCCTCCCGAATGCTGTAATCCCAGCATTCGGGAGGCTGAGACCGGAGGATCCGGGTTCGAGGCCAGCCTCAGCTACCTAGTGAGGCACTCTGCAACTTAGTGAGACCCTGTTTCAAAATAAAGAATAAAAAATAGGGCTGGAGGTATAGCTCGGAAGTAGAACGCCCCTGAGTTCAATCCCCAGTACCACACACACACAAAAAAGATGTTACTGAGGTCCTATGCGGAGATGCCTTCTACTGTGGGGACAGACATCCTCCTCAGCATGTGACATGCCCCTGGACATAATAACCATTGTATGGTGCTGTACTCCCAACAAACAGAAGACAGGAGAGAACTTGGGGTGGGGGGATAGTTGTCCATCACAATTAGTGACCTACTTAAGGCTGCCTGGGGCAAAGATTCTCAAGACAAGAGACCTTCACAGGGACACAGGATGGTCCCTCTCGACTTAAACTACGGCTGCTGCCTGCTTGTTCTGGACTCTTTACCAACACAGAGGAGGCAGAGAAAGCCATCACTGTATTGGCAAGAGAAACTGTCAGTGACTGTCAGGGATGTCGGCTCTCAGGTGATACCCAGGAATCTCGTGGCTGCTGTGCCCAGTTTTACCATAAATGACACAGTCAGCAACATGGGCCTGATTAAGCCTTCTGATTGGGGCTCACTCTGTGGAATGAGGGGTTGACTTAGCCCATCTGGTGATCCACCTGGTGCACACCTGTAAGGCCAGTGCTTGAGAGGCCAAGACAGGAGGATTGCAGGTTTGAGGCCAGCCTCAGCAACTTAGTGAGCCCCTGTTTCAAAACAAAAAATAAAAAGAGCTAGGGTTGTAGCTCAGAAAATGCCCCTGGGTTCAATGCCCAATACCAACAAACAAACAGAGAGATCAAGGAAAGTTCTTTTAAGAATCAAAGAGAGCCAGGCATGGTGGCACACACTGGTAATCCCAGCATTTGGGAGACTGAGACAGGAGGATCCGGGTTCTCGGCCAGCCTCAGCTGCTTAGTGAGGCCCTCCGCAATTTAGTGAGACCCTGTTTCAAAATAAAGGATAAAAAAATAGGGCTGGGGCTGTAGCTTGGAGGTAGAATGCCCCCAGGTTCCATCCCCAGTACTGAAAAAAAAAGAATCAAGGAGACATCCAGGGAGTGGTGACTGTAATCTCAGTCCTCTGAAGGCTGAGCCAGGACGACCAGCATGCAGTAACTTAGTGAGACCTTGTTTCAAAATAAAAAATAAAAATGGCTGGAGATGTAGCTCAGTTGTAGAGCACCCCTGGGCTCAGTCCCTAGTACCATATTGTTGGGGTCTTAGCCCGACGGGCCCGGAGAGACCTCGCCTCAAGATGGCACCTGGCAGAGTGCCAGGAGCAGCTGCAGGTGGTAACATCCTAGGGCTGTGCCACATCAGAGCACATGCGCCAGCACATCAGAGCATGGACAGTGCATGTCCAATAGGGGGCTGTAGTGTTACTTAAGTTGCCTGAATGATCTACTCCCTGATAGGCTCACTGGGTTTTCTCTCTTTATGGCTCCTCCCATACCTGACGGGGATATAAGGAGTCTCTCCCGTGAGGGGAGAGGGAGAAGAGAATAGAGAGGGAGAAGAATAAAGAAGCTTGCACCATTCCTGTGTGATTATCGTCTCTTTGGGTCCTCGTGGGCGGGCGGGGGTCCGGCGCGGGGACGATACCATATTAAAAAAAAAAAAAAATAGAGTCAAGCCGGGTGTGGTGGCACATGCTTGTAATCCCAGTACTCAGGAGGCTGAGGCAGGAGGATCCAGGTTCTTGGCCAGCCTCAGCTACTTAGTACTTAGTGAGACCCTCTGCAACTTAGTGAGACCCTGTTTCAAAATAAAAGAATAAAAATAATAGAGTAAAAAAAGAGTCAAGACACATTAGATGACTGAGAAGTGCATGAATGCATGCGCGCGCGCGCGCGCGCGCGCGCACACACACACACATTTTTTGAGTGGTACTGGGGGTTGAACCCAGGGGCCTTCTACCTCTGAGATACACCCCCAGTCCTATCCTAGCCCTATTTTATTTTGAAACAGGGTCTCACTAAGTTGCTGAGGTTAGCCCCAAACCTGCAATCCTTCTGTCTCAGCCTCCCAAGTACCAAGATTACAGACATGTGCCATCACGCTCAGTTGCTGAGCAGTATATCAAATGGCAAAAACTAGGCTAGGCATGGTGGCGGACTCTTGTAATCCCAGTACTTGGGAAGCTGAGACAGGAGGATCAAAGGTTTGCAGCCAACCTCAACTACTTAGTGAGGCCCTCTGCTACTTAGTGAGACCCTGTTTCAAAATAAAGAATAAAAAAATAAGAAAGAAAAGAAAAAGGCAAAAACTAAAGCAAACAGAAAAATAAAGGACTTATTTAAATTATAATTAAAAGTAAAACAAATATTTCCAGAGAGTTAATTTCCAGTGCTACCAGTTAAGCTAACTATATATAAGCTAATTATATAATATATATACATTTTTTTTTTACAATTCCACACTATCTAGTCACTAAAGATTATGACTATCACTGCTTTTTGTATGCTAAAAAAAGAAAAGCTTTCAAAGAACATAAATTATTCAGACCTATAAAATCACTCATCATCCTAAGAACCAGAAAAATCCCATTTTGCATGAGAAAAGACCACCAAGAGCCCCTAGCACTGAGATTATTCAGACCCTGGAACCGCCTGACAGACATTGCAGAGTAGCAATCACAAAGAATGCTTTGACAAGCAGTTATGAATACTGTTGAAACAAGTAAAAAGTAAAAAAAGCTCAACTAAGCCGGGCGTGGTGGCGCACGCTTGTAATCCCAGCATTTGGGAGGCTGAGACCAGAGGATCCGGGTTCGCGGCCAGCCTCAGCTACCTAGTGAGGCACTCCACAACTTAGTGAAACACTGTTTCAAAATAAAGAATAAAAAATAAGGGTCTGGGGGTAGAGCTTGGAGGTAGAATGACCCTGAATTAAATCCCCAGTACCACACACACACAAAAAAGCTCAACTAAAAAATAGAAGGTATAAGCTGGGCAGGGTGGCACATGCCTATAATCCCAGTACTTGGGATGCTAAAACAGGAGGATTGCAGGTTCAAGGCCAGCCTCAGCAATTTAGTGAGGCTCTGTTTCAAAATTTAAAAAATAAAATAGGGCTGGGAATGTAGCTTAGAGGTAGAATCCCCTTGGCTCAATCCCCAGTACCAAGAAAAAAAAAAAAAAAGCCAGTCATGAAGGCGCACACTTGTAATCCTACTTGGGAAGCTGAGACAGGAGGATTGCAGGTTTGCAGCCAGCCTCATCTACTTAGTGAGGCCCTCTGCAACTTAGTGAGACCTTGTTTCAAAAATAAAGAATAAGCCGGGCATGGTGATGCACGCTTGTAATCCCAGTACTTGGGAGGCTGAGATAGGAAGATCACAGGTTCAAGGACAGCCTCAGCAAGTAGTGAGACTCTCATCAACCAAGTGAGACCCTGTTTCCAAATAAGAAATAAAATTGGGCTGGGGGTATAGCTCGAAAGTAGAATTCCTCTGGGTTCAATCCCCAGTCCCACAGGGGAAAAAAAGAGAGAGAGAGAGGAAAATAAATTACCCAAAGAGAAAAGAGATACTGAAAATATATGAGCAGATTCATAGAACAACAACAAAAGATCTAACATTTGTGTCCTCAGAGTCTCAAAAGGATAGGAGAAGGAGCATACAGCCAAAAATTAGTTAATTAATTATTGAACGTCTAAACATTTCTTTCTTTCCTTTTTTTTTTTTTTTTTTTGTGGCACTAGGGGTTGAACCCAGGGGCATTCTACCTCTGAGCTACACCCCCAGCCCTATTTTTTATTCTTTACTTTGAAACAGGGTCTCACTAAGTTGTGGAGGGTCTCACTCAGTAGCTGAGGCTGGCTGGGAAACTTCGATCCTCCTGTCTCAGCCTTCCAAGTACTGGGATTACAAGTGTGTGCCACCATGCCCAACAGCCATTTTTATTTTTGTTTTGAAACAGGGTCTCAATATGTTACTGAGAGTCTCGCTACATTGATGAGGCTGTCCTTGAACCTCCTGTCTCAGTCTCCAAAGTACTGGGACTACAGGTGTCCACCACCATGGCTGGCCCATTTAAACATTTCTAAATTAATGCATAAATTGATGGATTCTCACTGGGCATGGTGGTGCACACCTGTAATCCTAGTAATTAAGAGGCTGAGATAGGAGGATCAAAGTTTCAAGACCAGCCTCAGCAACTTAGCAAGGAAGGCCCTCTACAACTTACTAAGACCCTGTTTCAAAAGTAATAAAAGATAAAATAGGGCTGGGGGTGCAGCTCAGAGTCAGAATGTCCCTGGGTTTAATCCCCAGTACCATCACCATCACACACACACACACACACACACACACACACACACACACACAATTATGAATTCTTTTTTTTTTTTTTTTTTGTGGTACTGGGGATTGAACTCAGGGGCATTCTACCTCCGAGCTATACCCCCAGCCCTATCTTTTATTCTTTATTTTGAAACCAAGTCTCACTAAGTTGCGGAGTGCCTCACTAGGTAGCTGAGTCTGGCTGCAAACCCGGATCCTCTGGTCTCAGCCTCCCGAATGCTGAGATTACAAGCGTGCGCCACCACGCCCGGCACAATTATGAATTCTAAAAGCAGGCACACTCCAAATTTTAAAAAGCTCATGCGAAGACATATCATAATTAAACTTCTGAAAACTAAATAGAAAGAAATAATGTTGAGAACAGTAGAGAGAAGCAACATGTTACTTACAGGGGAATAACAATTCCAATAACAGAAGATTTCTCATTTGAATCCATAAAGGCCAGAAGGAAACATTCTCAACTCTGAATTCTTTTTTTTTTTTTTTTTTTTTTTTTTTGTGGTACTGGGGATTTAACTCAGGGGCATTCTACCCCAGCCCTATTTTTTATTCTTAATTTTGAAACAGGGTCTCACTAAGTTGCAGAGGGCCTCACTAGGTAGCTAAGGCCAGCCTCGAACCTGGATCCTCCGGTCTCAGCCTCCCAAATGCTGGAATTACAAGCGTGTGCCACCATGCCCGGCTCAACTCTGAATTCTGTGTCAAGAAAACTTATTCTTCAGGGAGGATGAGGAAATAAAGACATTCTCAGAAGAAGGAAGACTTCATCTTCCCTCATGGAAGAGAAATTTCAAGTTATCTCTAAGAAAAGTTGTCACCAGTGAACTTACCGTTAAGGAATTGCTAAAAGAAGTCCTCCAAACAGAAAATTACAACAGAAGGAGGCTTGTAACTTCAGGAAGAAAGAAGACCAGAATGGGTAAAACTGGGAATAAATAGAATGGACTATCCTTCTCCCATGAATTTGTTTGTTTTGTTTTGTTTTGGTACTGGGGATTGAACCCAGAGGCATTCTACATCCAAGTTATACCTCCAGCCCAATTTTATTTCTTATTTAGAAACAGGGTCTCACTAAGTTGCTAAAGGTTTCTCTAAATTGTTGAGGCTGGCTTCCAATCTATGATCCTCCTGTCTCAGCCTCCCAAGTACTGGGATTACAGGCATGCACTACAACACCTAGCCTCCCGTGAATTTTAAAAGTTATGTTTGCCAGTGGGAGCAAAAATTATAACTTACACCATCTGATGTGGTGCTCAATGTAGATAGAGGAAATACTTAAGATGATTATATTTTAAAACAAGGGGACCTTGTTTTAGGTCTGAAGGACCTAAGTGGAAATCAGATTTCTATATTTCATTAAAAGTGATAAAATGTTGGCACCAGTAGACTCTGTTAAGTTATGTGTGTACCCTGGGTGTGGTGGTGCACACCTGTCATCCAGTATTTGGGAGGCTGAGACAGGAGGATCACAGGTCCAAGGCCAACCTGAGTGACATGGCAAGACCCTCAGCAACTTGGCAAAATCTTGTTTCAAAATAAAAAATTTAAAAAAGCTGGGGGTATATCTTGGAGGTAGAAAGTCCCTGGCTTCAATCTCCAGCACCATACACACACATATACATACATACATATATACATACATACATACAAAGTCACATGTGCATATTATAGTTTAGCTACCACCAAAACACCACAGTGAGATAAACTCAAAACACTATATATCAGTGAAATTGAAAATTGAACTGCAAAAAAGTGCTCAAGGAAAGAAGGCAAGAAAAGAGAAACTGGGGAATAAGAAATGAAGAGAATAAACAAGACAAATAGTAAAATGTCAACCTAAGTCCTAACATATCAATAATTTTTTTTTTCGGTACTGAGGATTGAATCCAGGAGTGTTCTACCTCTGAACTGCACCCCAGCTCTTTTTATTTTTATTTTAAAACAGGATCTTGCTAAGTTGCTGAGGGTCTTGCTAAGTTGTTGAGGCTGGCCTTGAAGCTGAGATCCTCCTGTCTCAGCCTCCTGAGTACTGGGATTATAGACGTGTGCCACCACACCCAGGCTCAATAATTACTTAATTACTTTAAATTTTAATGGCATAAATATACCAATTAAAAGATAGATATTAACAGAGTTGTTTTTAAAAATAAAAATAATTAAAAATAAAATGTGCTGCCTATAGGAAATTCACTTAAAGAATAACTAACTATAGAGGCAGGTTGAAAGTGAAAGAATAAAAGATATACCATGTGATCATTGTGTTGGGGTGTACTGGGGATTGAACCCGGGACACTCTACCTCTGAGCTAAATAAACTCTAGCCCCATTTTATTTTTTGTTTTGAAACAGAGAACTGCTAGATTGCTGAGGCTGTCCTTGAATCTGCAATCCTCTTGTCTCAGTCTCCAAAGTATTGGAATTATAGGCATGAGCCACCATACCTGGCTAACCATTAATTTTTCTTATTTATTTATTTACTTATTTATTTATTGTTTATTTAGTACTGGAGATTGAATCCAGGGGCACTCTGCCTTTGATATATTTCATTTTTTTTTGTTGTTTTGAAACAGGGTCTCACTAAGTTATTGAGAGTCTGACTACTTGCTGAGGCTTTCCTTGAAACTGAAATCCTATCTCACCCTCCCAAGTACTGGGATTTCAGGGGTGCATCTGGCTCAACCATTAATATTTTTAAAAGACAGGCATAGCCGGGCGTGGTGGCGCACGCTTGTAATCCCAGCATTCGGGAGGCTGAGACCGGAGGATCCGGGTTCGAGGCCAGCCTCAGCTACCTAGTGAGGCACTCCGCAACTTAGTGAGACTCGGTTTCAAAATAAAGAATAAAAAATGGGGCTGGGGGTATAGCTCGGAGGTAGAATGCCCCTGAGTTCAATCCCCAGTACC
>PVLC010000647.1:0-104898 GCA_004027655.1 Graphiurus murinus | reverse complement strand
ACAGGCATGAGTATCTTAACACCAGATAATGTAGACTTCAGAGCAAAGGAAATTATGAGGTATGAGAAGTGCTACGACTAACAAGTGATTTCAGTAAGGTCATGGATACAAGGTTAACACACAGAAGTCAATTCCTTTTCTATATATTAGCAATGAACACATGGAAGCCAAAATTGAAAACACAGCTCAAGCCAGGCATGGTAGTACACACCTGTAATCCCAGTGCTTGGGAGTCTGAGACAGGAGGATCACAGGTTTGAGGCCAGCCTCAGCAACTTAGCAAGACCCTGTTTGAAAATAAAAAATAAAAAGGGCTGGTGTAGTTCAAAGGCTGAATGCCCCTGGGTTCAATCCCCAGTACCAAAAACTAATCATTAAAAAAATAATAACAATAAAAACACAGCTCAGCACTTGTATTCTGAGTGTCCATCCCGGAGGAACCAAAACTCGATTTCATACAGAAGCCTGCACACACATTTCCACGGCAGCTTTATTCGCAGCAGCTCTAAACTGGAGACAACCCACATGCCCTTCATCAGGTGAATGGTTGAACAAACTCTGCCCTACCACTTATAGGATGCGATACTGCTCAGCGGTAAAAGGGAGTATTGATACACGCAGCCTCTGAGAGTGTTCTCCAGGGCCTTATGCTTGGTGAAAAGAGCTTAAAAGGTTACATGGTGTGATAACATTTATATAACATTCTCAAAGGACAGAAATGAGGAAGAGATCTGTGGTTGCCAAGTAGGAATGGGGATGGGAGGGGTAACAGGGAGACGACGAGTATCAGAGTGAGGGAGATCCGAGACCTACGTGTGATGAATCCATCTTCCGTTCTGTATCTTGGGTGTGGTGGTACACACATCTATTTGCATGGGATAGATTTGAGAAGGTGTGCGCAGGGGCGTCCGTGTGCACCCGTGCACATACAGGCTTGCCTGTAAGAGCTGGTGAAATGGAATAAGCCCTGTATCTCAGTGAACAGAATTCTACCCCTGTGCAAACAGCTTCTCTGTTTTGCCACTGTACTACAGTTATATAAGATGTTGCCATCGGGAAAAGCTGGATACAATTTTTGCAACTTTCTATAACTCTGTATTTCGATTAAAAAAAAAATCTCCCAGAAAGTAGAACAAAAAGGCAGCACAATGAAGTAAGGTTGGTGCTGATCCTGAGACTGTGACCCAGAGTTGCACTGGCCAGATGAGTTCCAGTGGTCAGGTGTGACCCAGGGCGCGCCCAATCTCCCTGCCAGGCCAAGGAGCTGTCCGCGGTGCTGACCAAAGCCGCCCTCCCACTCCCATCAACTCCAGCACCTTGTCCCTTCCTCCTGAGGCTTCTACTCGTCCTCCCTCCTTCTTCAATGCCAAGAACTGTAAACGTGCAGCCATTTCTGCTTCATCTCACAGTGTACTTCACTCCCTGCCCCCGTAACAGAGGGTCTCTGTAGGCATGCTGCCAGAGAAATCCAGTGGTCCTGTATGGCCCTCAAGCCTGCTGCGTGTTTAGAGGAAGAACATAAAAAGAGGTGCCAGCTGGGCATGGTGGCGCACACCTGTAGTCCCAGTAACTTGGGAGGCTGAGGCAGGAGGATTGCAGTTTGAGGCCAACCTCTGCAACTTAGCAAGACCTATCTCAAGATTAAAAAATAAAAGGCTGGGAATGTAGCTCAGAGGTAGAATGTTGCTGAGTTCAATCCCTAGTACCAAAAATAAAAAATTTACCATGGTTATTTTACCACGGTTATCTCAGGGCAGAGAGATGGAGTGGTTTTTATTTTCTTCTTTATATTTAACTCCTTTCTAAAGTTTATGTAATAAAAGGGTAACTTTTGAGATAAGAAAAATCAATAGAAGTTATTATTCTTTAAAATACCATCATTGGCTCTCTACTGCCCAAACAGTCTCTACTGACTCTAGTATCTTTGCCTGCAAAGCAGCCCATGAGCCTGGCTCAAGCCCACTCCCCAGTCTCAAAACCCCAGCTCACTGCTGCCCTGCTTCTGATCTACTCTGCCGGTTCCTGCTTATCCTTCCAGGCTTTGAGCAGTTGCCTCTCTTGACAAGTGTCCCGTCTCCAGCAGAAATGACAGCTTCCTCTGCCAGCCAGGCAGGCACCTGCCGTTGAACACAGGGCTGCCTCCTCTTCGTGCCCCCAGGCTGGACCCCACTTCTCCAATCCTTCTTGGCCTGTGTGGACAGTGTCAGGGGGCCCCTACCTCCTGATCTCCTAGCCATGCAGCCAGGGAAGGGAGTACAGGAGAGCGAGGCTGGCAGGCATCTCCTGACCCAGGCCAGCCATAACCCTCCACTGAGCGCCCCTACAGAACCCCTGAGGGCCTCGCTCCTTCCTGCTACAGGAAAAGCAGGCCCCTTCCCTGTGGCCACTGCCCTGTGGATCCCCGGCACCCTCCCTCTTGAAATGGTCCTTTGCTAGCAAGTCTGGATTATTCTGTTTGGGTGTCACCGCTTCCCCATTGAGACAGTGCCTGATACCCTCAGTGGTGGTTGGTAGGTTTCATTGGTGACTCTGGCATGTCTTGTATGCAGTAGGTGCTCTGTAATTGCTGAATGAATGAATGAATGGTTAAACTAGGGGTGGTGGCGCATGCCTGCAATCCTAGTCACTCAGGAGTCTGAGGCAAGAGGTTTGCAAGTTCCAGGTCAGCTTAGTCAACCTGGAGAGACCCAGTCTCAAATAAAAAGGGGTGGGGAGCTGGGTGTGGTGGTGCACACCTGGAAGCCCAGTACATGGGAGGCTGAAACAGGAGGATCACAGGTTTGAGGCCAGCCTTAGCAATTTAGTGAGACCCTGTTTCAAAATAAAATATAAAAAGGGCAGGGAGTATAGCTTGGAGGGAGAATGCTCCTGGGTTCAATCTTTAGTACTCCCCCACACAAAAAAAGAATGATTAAAACCTCAGGAATGATTTTGTACCCCTCAGCCTTTGTTGGGGAGGGAGAGTGTGTGGGGCTCAGCCTGGCATCTTGGCCTCTGCCCAGGTGCTCACAGGGTCCAGCCCTAGGCCTCTGGCCCTACGCGGGGGAGAGGGGGGAAGATCCATCCCTCCCTTGAATATGGCCTCGGCCTTGTCACTTGCTCTGGTGGTGGAATGCTGGCTGATGGGACCATGGGGGCCTGCTCCTTGGACCGTCACCCAGAGGGCACCCCAGGGCTGGCCCTGGAGGACGAGGATGGTGGAGAAACGCTCCTTGCCCCGGGGCCCTCCTCCCCACCAGCTGCCTCTGGGACTGAACTCAGGGACACTCTACCACTGATCTACACCCCAGACCTTTTAATTTAATTTATTTTTGAAACAAGATCTTGCTAAGTTACTGTTCACTGTCCTCAAACTTGCAATCCTCCTGTCTTGGCCTGAGATTACAGGAATGTGCCACCACACCCAGGAGCAATAGCACATCTTTTTTTTTTTTTTTTTTTTGGTAGATAGTACTGGGGATCGAACCCAAGGGCATTCTACCTCTGAGCTACACTCTTCAGCCCTTCAATTTTTTTTTTTTTCATTTTGAAATATGATCACACTAAGTTGCTGAGGATCTTGTTAAATTCCTGAGGCTAACCTCCAACTCTCCATCCTCCTGTCTCAGCCTCCCAAGTATTGGAATTACAGGTGTGCACCATTGTGCCCGGCTAGCAATAGCTCATTTTATACATTTTATAATTGCTTCGTGCACAGTGTTTTCATGGTGACAAAGAACCAGGCTGCCCACTTCTGTGACCCTTGCGGTAGCCGGGTGCAGGGGAGGGGCCGGGTCAGAGCCTCTAGCGCTGCACAAACCAGGCTGGCTGCTCAGACCTAGGAGGCTGAGCATTGTGCTGTGGTCGCAGCTGTGGTGGCCGGGGCTGGGTTTGCTTCTAGAAGGAGCCACACTTCAGAGCTGCCTCTAGGACCCGAGTGGGCAAGGATGCCAGTGTGGGCGAGGACTCCCCGGCAGGTCCCTTTGCCCTTCCTGAGCTCAGCTCAGAGCCGCCGGCTTTGGTGCTCCCAGCCTGCCTCCTTGTTGTGGCTTCCCCCTCTCCAAACCTAACACCACCCCTTCCAGGAAGCTCTCCAGGCTCTTCCTACCCTTCCCCAGAGGCCACGTGCCACGCTGCCCGAGCTGGCCACCTCCTTCCATGTGGATGGTGCTGACAGCCAGTCCTTCTAGGTCAGGGGCTGCCCTGGAAGTCACTTGTGCCCACACGGGACGGGGCAGAGGGCCCTGCACATAGCAGGTGCTCAGTGAGTGTGTAATCCTCTCCTGTTCACCTCCCCAGCTCCACTCCGACCTCCCTGCAGCACAGGTCATAGTCCTGCCTTAGGCAAAGTCTTTACCTATAGCTGCCCACTAGGGTCCTGGGGCTCCAAGCTGCAGAGGGACCTGGCGCCCTTTCTGCCACTTGCCTCTTTATGTATTTATTTTTCATACTGGGGGTTGAACCTGGGGACATTCTACCTCCAAGCTATACCCCCAGCCCTATTCTTAAATTTGGAAACAGGGGCTCACTAAGTTGCTGAGACTGGCACTGAATCTGCAATCCTCCTGTCTCAGCCTCCCAAGTACTGGGATTACAGGCATGCGCTGCCATGCCTGACTCACTCGCCTCTCTTGATTGTCTCTCTCTTTCCAGGCCCTCGGCTCTCCCCTGGACCCTGCTTGGCAGCAGATCTTTCTGTATCCTGTCCCTTCACAGACTGGAGTCCAGTCAGCCAGCCGCCTGGTCTACAGGGCCAGCACCTCTGTTCTGTGTCTGTCCTTCTCTCTGATCCCCTATAAATAGCCTATTTTATCTCCCTAGTGAATGTGAGCAGCCGGCCGAGAAGGCTTGGCCACCTCCTTCTGTCCTGTGACCAGGACTGTCCTTGAGTGGCTGTGTGACCCTAGGCAGGGCAAAGCCCCTCTCTGGGCCTCCACCCACCAACCCTTGATCCTTCACTGCTCCTGACCCCACTCCCTGGGCATGGCCTCAAAATCTTCAGTCCACTGACAGCTCCTCAGACCCTCGGAAGTGCTCAGCCTGGCCTAGGGCCGCTGAGGTCAAAGAGGGAAGTACTCTGCATGGGGTGTCCTTGGGGTGGCTCACTTTGGAGGGGCTCAGTGTCAGGTGCCTGACAGGCCCACCTAGGTCAGAGAGGAGGTCTCACCCACCCAGGACCGATGACGTGAGGTCCAGTTTGAGTGCAGGCAGCAGGACAGGCCGACTGGCTGGCCTGGAGGAGGGCAGAGCTGCTCTGTCTGTAGCTCTGGGACCCTGGCAGGCAGGTGCAGGGTTGGTGCTTGGTCTAAGGAAGGTCCCCAAAGCTGGAAGCTATGAGGAGAAGGGTGAGCTCCCCATCACTGAGTTTGCAAGCAGGGGCCACTGCTCTGGGCCCCCAGCCCTCCACTGTCCTCTCATGGGCTGGGGGCCCGAGCTCTTTCTCCAAGACCCATCAGACCCTCGGATCTGCTTGCTTCATGGTGGGAATTCCCGGGGCCCCCGCAACCCCTAGGAATCCAGGTACAGCTTCAGTCTCCCCTCCTATTGGGCCTTTGTTGGAAGTTCAGACTGGGGCTGTCTGGGGTGGGTGCTCAGCAACCAGGGCCTTTAGGAAGAGTCTCCCAGCCAGGGAGGGATCTGTGGTTGGGAGATGCAGATCTTGACCACCCAGCATGGGGCAGGAGAGCCAGCCCTGGGGCCCTGTGGATGGGAAGGGACAGAGCAAGGTGCCCCTTCTTGCAGAACCAGCCTCCTCTCTCAGGAGACCCAGGGCTGGGGCCGGGGTGCTTCCCTGGGGCCAGCACAGGGCCCCTGTGCTGCTGTCAGGCAGTCTCAAAAGCTGAGAAAGGAGTCAGGTCCTCGGGCCTCGCTCTGCTCCCAGGCAGGACGTGGGATAGCTGGCAGTCTTCGAAGCAGGAAGCATGGGTGCTAGCCTTGGAGAGGGACTTCCTCCTGTCTCCGCTGGGAGATTTGAACAATCTAGTGCCACTTGTACTCCAATCACTCATTCAATGAGAACAGGGCCACGCAGCTGCCCCGCAACACGGGTGTGGAGAGCTGGGAACAGGCTTGGGATGGCCAGGGGTGGGCTGAGACCGCGTGGCTCCAGGATGCAGGCCGGGGTCTGTCCCTGGGGACGGGGCTCTGGCCTGCAGACATCTCCCAACTTCCTCCAGCTCACACTCACTCGCAGGCAAATCCACCCCATCCTCACCACACCGGTTGGGGCCTCCCCTGCCCTAGGCCCGCTCACACTCGAACACCATGGCTGTGGGGAGCAGCTCAGGCCTGTTAGTCTCCTCCTGCTACCTCTGAGCATGCGGTCCCTGCCTGCCTCATCCACTCCGCCTCTTGCCCTCAGAGTTGTGGGACTCTCCCACCCAGCATGGGCCACCGTCCCCATGTGATTCCATACGGGCTCAGCCGTGGCCCACCCCAAGGCCAGCCTCAATAGAACCACTGCCCCAGCCAGGCTCAAAGAAATTCCAAGTCTGTCCCTGAAACCCACAGTAAAAACCCAGTACAAACAGGTATTTGGGTTTTTTCCTTCACAGATTTTTTTTTTTAAGTAGACATAGTCTTTTTTTTTTCTTTCTCATTTTACAGCAAACATTGCAAATATAGAAATATTTTTTTCTGTACAATGGAACAACTACAGGGTACAATGGGGACTAGGCTGGGGGAACGCACAGTGCTTCCCAGCCCGCACCCCTCCCGGCCACCCTGACCTGGCCACAGGCACAGCCTCCACCCTCCCCACCAAGTCCCGCGGGCTTCAGGACGGTCCCCAGGCCACCTGGCCACCTGCATCTGCTCTGCCCCTCTGTGGTGGCCTCCAGAGGTGGCATGAAGAGACGGACTGAACAGAGAATCCACAGAAGACCATGGACTGGGAGATCCCGTGAGGGGGGGGGGCCAAGGTGACCACGCTGGCCACACCCTCACGATGGGTGTTTTACTTTTTTCAAGAATTTAACTTTTCTTATTTTTTTTTAAAAAGGAAGAAAATAAAGAGAAAAGGAGAGGAAAAGGAAAAAGGCAGAGAAGAATCAAAGAGGAAAGATGAAAAAAAATTCCCTACCCCACCCCCACCCCTAAGACACAGTTTTCTGAAGTCCCTGGTGTGTGTGTGCATGTATGTGTGCATGTGTGTGTATGTATGTGTGTGCTTGAATGAACATGTGTGCATTATATGCACATGTATGTGTGTCTGTGTTTGAGTTGTATATGTGTGCATATGTATATATGTTTGTATGCATGTGCCTATGTATTTGTGTGCATGTATATATGCATATGTATGTGTGTATATGTGTGCAAACGTGTGTAGATGTGTGTGCAGTATGTGTGTGCATGCATGTGTGTGGATGTGTGCACACATGTGTATACGTGTAAATAAGTTTGCGTGTGCACATTCATGTGTGCATGTATTTGTGTGCGTGCATATGCATGTGTGCATGTGTTTGTGTATGTGTGCGTATGCATGTGTGCATGTGTTTGTGTATGCGTGTGTGCATGTGTGTATGTATGTGTGCATGCGTTTGTGTGTGCATGCATATGCATGTGTGCATGTGTTTGTGTATGTGTATGCATATGTGCATGTGTTTGTGCATCTATGTGTGGACGTGTGCGTGTGTGCGCGCGCATGCGTGCGCGTGCACGCGCTCGCGCCGGCCGGCCGGCGAGCTCCTCCCAGCGCGGCTCCGGCCCCTTCCGGCCCCTTCCTTCCGCCGACTCTGCAGGGCGGCGCCTGCCGTGTGCTGTGCACGTGAGTTGAGTTTCGCGGTGAGTCTCTGAGTGTCGAGTAGCTGCAGCGGATCTTGTATCCTTTTTGGTCCAGTGGGCATCACGAGTTTCGGGGGGGGGGGCCGTGGGGCCCCGGGGCCGGGCGCGAGGGCTCAGGACTTGTGCTGGGCGGACACGCCCTTCCAGTAGTCCAGGATGTCGTGCAGATCCTCGTCTTTGGCGAACTGGACCTTCTTGCGCAGGGCGTGGCCGGCCGCCATGAACTCCTCGTCGTCCTTGTGCCGCCGCCGGCTCAGTCTGAAGCGCTCCCAGATGCTCTGGGAGGCCCTGCAGGTGTACTCGGGGCTGGACGAGTAGCTCAGGTTGTGGTACTGCGGGGAGAGCTGCGAGTAGGCGAGGTCGCGGGGTCGCGGCCGGGTCAGCGGCTCCAGGATGGACGCCTTGCGGCCGCCCAGGCCCTCGTGGGCGGGCGGGGGCGGCGGCGGCGCGGGAGGCTCGGCGGGGTGGGAGCCGGGGTACGAGTGCCGGTGCTCGCGGTGCTCGCCGAGGTGGCGGCCCTTCTCGGCCTCGGCCCGAAGCGCGGTGGCGGCGGGCGTCACAGTGAGGATGGTGTCGGCTGCTGGTGAGCTCTTCTCGATGTACTTGGCCTCGGCGGCGCCAGCCTTGTGCGCGCCGGCGGCCTCCGCCCGGAAGGCGCGAGGGCTGCGCGCAGAGCCGCCGCTGGACGAGGTGCTGGCTCTCGCGGGCCCAGGTGCCGCCTCCACACTGTGGTGCCGCTGCAGCCCGTGGCCGAAGCTGTCCTTGTACACGGGCGACAGGAAGCCGTGCTTGCCGGCCAGCGGCTCGGACAGCAGCACCAGCTGTGGCTCGGCGGCGGACACAGCCCCGGACTTGGCGCCTTGGAAGGAGGTGGACTCGGACTTGAGCGCGTCGATGCAGTTGTTGATGATCTGGTTGACCTTGTCCACCTCCTTGGCGATGGTGGAGATCTCGGTCACCGAGCCCTGGCCGTTGGGGCCCGGCCGGCCCAGCTCACAGTCCCTGCGCTCAGCCGTCTCCCCAGTGCGCACCTCGATGTAGTTCCCCTTGCTGGCCTTGGGCGTCTCGCTGCTCTCCACCAGCTTGTACTGCTCCACCTCGCTGGTGGCCGAGGCTGGCAGATACGGGATGCGGGTCACGGCCTCGGGGCCCAGCAGCGGCCCTTGGGACAGTGGAGCCAGGCCGGGCGCCTCCATCTCTGGCCCGTACTTGAGCTCGATGATGGTCTTTTTGAGGCTGCCGGCCGCGGCGGCCGCGGCCGCCTTCTTGTGCTTCTCCTCCTGGCGCCGCCGCTTGCGCAGGCAGTAGTAGACGGCACCCAGCACCAGCACCATGCCGAAGAGGCAGCCCAGGATGGTCATGATGTAGTGGGTGGCCGTGGAGGGGCTGGGCACGGGCCCGGGCGGGCTGGGCGGCTTGGGCAGGCAGATGGTGAGGCAGGTGTGGTTGTGGTGCGTCCCCGAGCTGGTGGACACCACGCAGTAGGTGTAGTTGGTGAGCGTGTACAGGTTGGTCAGGCGGATCTCCTCCTGGGCCTGGGTCAGCTTGGACACGGTGGAGGCTTTGCTGTTATTGTAGTGTTCCAGGGTATACATGCGGTTGAACGGGCTGGGCAGCTGCACTGTGATGGTGGCCGAGTTCTGTGTCAGCTGCTTGACTTTGATGAGGGGACGGGCCTCGGCCTGTGTGGCCAGTGTGGGCAGGGCCACCAGCGGCGTGGTGCCGTCACCGGAAAAGCACTCATCGTAGGCGCAGGGCATATCGCTGGGCTCCGGCGGCGGCGGTGGAGGCGGTGGTGGTGATCGGCCGGGCACTGGGCGGGGCCCGACCACCTCGGCTGTGTAAGAGTCATCGGTGCAGACGGACTGCAGCTTGGCCAGGATGCTGCGCTGGCCCTGGCGGCCCTGGCCCAGCAGGGAGTAGCCGGAGTAGACGGGCGGCGACTCGCACTGCATGCGGTCGTAGGTCTGCGTGGCGTTGGTGAAGGCGGCCAGCCAGCGCAGGAAGCCCAGAAGCTCGCAGGAGCAGTAGAAGGGGTTGCTGTAGAGCTCGCACACCGACAGCTTGGCCAGGCCGGCGAAGGTGCCGCTGCTCAGCTGCTGGATGCGGTTCATGGACAGGTCGATGTTGAGAACGTTAGGGCACTCCCAGAAGGCGCTGGCCATGACCACCTCGATGAGGTTGGCCTGCAGGTACAGGTACTCCAGCTTGCCCAGGCCGCGCAGCATGCCCTCCGTGAGGTTGCGCAGCCGGTTGTAGCCCAGCTGCAGCACCTGCAGGTTGAACTGGCCCGAGAAGGCGCCGTCCTCGATGTAGCCGATCTCGTTCTTGGTGAGGTTGAGGTACGTGAGGTTGCCGAAGCGGCTCAGCGAGGCGTACTGCACGCTGTGGATGCGGTTCTCGTTCAGCCGCAGGTCCACGATGGTGCTGTTGATCTGCTGCGGGATGGCCTCGTAGGGCGGCTGGTTCTGGCTGCAGATGGCCAGCCACACAAAGCCCTTGTCACCCTCGATTAGCCAGCAGTCCGCGCGGGCCAGCCCAGCCGCGTGCAGCAGGGCGGCCACCACGCAGGCCCACAGCGCAGCCCACCCACGCCCGGCCATCAGACCACCCCGGCGGGAGACCCCGCTCAGCCTGCCCGGGGTGGGGGGACTGGGTGGGGGGCTGGGGGGCTTGGCAGCAGCCCCCAGGGGAGGGAAGGGTGGGATGGGGAGCTGGCTGACTCCCAGGGCTATGCGGTCCCAAGCTGCATGGCCGCAGGCAGGAGCGCTGGAGGGAGGGCTCCTCCTTCACGGCCCGACACCCCTGGTCATCCACCCCAGTCCTGTAGTGGCCACGGCCTCCTTCCCCATGGGCCTTCGTGTCCTGGCAGCTCCACCTGGTGCCTCTGCTCCGAAGATGTCTCTGTTGTAAGACAAAAGAGGAGACAGCGGGTCACAGAAAGTCACCTCCAGAGCCCAGTCTTTGAATGTGGCTCCCAGTGCTGGCTTAGCTGAGCCCCCTTGGAGCCACTGCCACCTGTGTCTCTGGGCTCAAAGGATCACGACCACACGGAGTCAAGACCCGGTGGCCCATTCTGGGCTGATGAGGAAGCTGAGGCTCAGAGACGAGACCTGAAGTCACTCAGCCACCGCGTGAAGGGGACTGGCTCCCGAGGGGGCACTCTGAAGGTCCTTGGTGGTGGCTGTGCCCCGAGCACCCTGTGGGTGTCTCAGCCCAAGGCAGGTATCTTTCTAGGGCTCAGCTCCTCTCTCAAAGGATGGCAGTGAGAGGCGCCTGGCCCATTCAGGCACCAGCGACTAGCAGGGCACGGCCCAGCAAGTCCTGTCTCCTCTGAGCTTCGGTTTCCTCAAATGAAGCAGCTGGGTGCCTCTAAGGCGCCCCCCCTCCAACACACACACACACACACACACACACACACACACACACGCCCAGGTCTTGGACTCATCCCTGCCCCACCACACAGAGCCTGGCATCAAGAAGTAGAATGAAGGCACTCATCGTGGGCGCAGGGCACATCGCTGGGCTCCCAGGGCGGCGGTGCCCTCAGGTCCTCTGGCTCCATAAGGTCACCTTGCAGTCCCGGGGCCAGAGCAAGCTCCCCCACCCTTCGCCGCAACCCCCTCGCCATCCCTTCTGGCCCCACACGACCTGCACCCAGGCAGCCCTGTGTCTCCCCCCGACCCCCAGAGCCTGCATTAGCCTGTGGGGAGCTGGGACCACAAGGGGTCCACCACAGGGCTGGGTGTCCCTGCCCCCAGACCCCGCCCTCCGCCCGCAGGACACGCCTCCCCACCCCACTCCCGCTTTCTGCTTTCCCCGCAGGACAGAGCAACAGGAAGGCGTTTGCTTGTTAATATTTGGATTTACAGCCGGCCTCTGTCACTGCTCCGTGGCCTGGCGGGCGGCCAGCCGAGTGTATTTCACCGATATTGACGTCTGCAACTGGGCTGCACTGAGGCGGTTCAAATTAGGAGGAAAAAATATAATGATGTGAAATGGATTTTCCCCTCTTTGGAAACTTCATAAAGAACAATTTTGATCTGTCTCCTGGGAAGAGTCCGTTTGTGACTTATTTGTTTATTTATTTATTTAGTACTGGGGATTGAATCTAGGGGCATTCTACCTCTGAGCTACACCCCCAGCCCTTCTTTTAAATTAAGTTTAACCGGGTGTGGTGGCCCACACTTGTAATCCCAGTACTTGGGAGGCTGAGACAGAAGGATTACAGGTTTGTGACCAGCCTCAGCTACTTAGGGAGGCTCTCCGAAACTTAGTGAGACCCTTATCAAAAATAAAGACTAAAAAATAGGGTTGGGAGTGCAGCTTGGAGGTAGAATGCCCCTGGGTTCAATCCCCAGTACTGCAAAGCAAAACAAAACAAAAAGAATTAAGTTTAATTATTTATTATTATTATTATTATTATTATTATTATTATTATTATTATTTTGATCCTGGGTATTGAACCCAGGGGCATTCTACCTCCAAACTATACCCTTAGCTCCCCCTTTTCTGGTACTGGGGTTAAACTCAGAGGCATTCTACCTCTGAGCTACACCCCCAGCCCTTTTTATTTTTGTTTGGAAACAGGGTCTCACTAGGTTACTCACTGCATTGCTGAGGCTCTCCTCAAACTGCGATTCTGTCTCAGCTTCCCAAATACTGGGATTACAGGCATATGCCACCATGCTTGGCTTATTTTTTATTTTGAATCAGGATTTTGCTAATTTGCTGTGGCTGGCCTCGAACCTGCAATCTTCCTGTCTCAACCTGTCAAGTACTGGGATTACAGGTGTGTGCTATCATACCGGGCTCCCTTAATTTTTATATTTTTTGTGGTACTAGGGATTGAACCTGGGGCGTTCTACCTCTGAGTTACACCCCCAGTGCTTTTAAATTTTTTTTTTTTTTTATTTGGAAACGGCCTAAGTTGCGGAGGATCTCACTAAGTAGCTGAGGCTGGCTTTCAACCTGTCATCCTCCTGTCTCAGCCTCCCAAATCCTGGGATTACAAGTAAGTGTGCACCACCATGCCCAGCTTAGTTGTTTTTTTTTTAAAAAAAAAAACAGGGTCTAAGTTACTGAAGGTCTTCCTAAATTGCCAAAGCTGGCCTCAAACCTATAATCTTCCTGACTCGGTCTCCAAAGTACTGAGTATGTGCCACTTCTCCTGGCTACTTGTGATTTGAAGAAAGAGGAGAGACCAGAGAGGGTGTGGCTGCAGAGAGATCCTGGTGGGCCCCGGAGCCCAGCCAAGCCTGGACGGCCTGGGTCAGGATGTCTTGGCAGGATGGCATTTCAAGTCCACAGGGCAGTGACATTGGGGAGGGCCTTGGGATCTTCTCTGCCACCACTGCATGGCAGGGGCACCTCTCTCCCGCCCCACCAGGTATTGTTCACCTGCTGGGAACCTGTGGTTTGTGTCTCCTGGGCCTCCTGAGGTCCAGGTGGCCGGGAAGGGGCTGAGGAGCCAGCTTTGATGGAGTCGGCTCCTGTGCCCAGCCTCCAGAAGGGGGTGCCGGAGCCGCAGCCTCCTCTAGGAAGTGTGGCGCCTGGGCACCACGATCCGATCGTAATCACCTTTAATCTCTTGCTCAAAATAACCCAAAGTCAACTTAAGGAGGATTACAGGCCCAAGAGCTTTATCGCAGGTGCTACTGGCCGGCTCCCTGCCGCACTCCCGGCTGGGGCTTGGTGCACAGGGGCTCACACCTGTGGGTTTGCACACGTGCGTGCTGTATGCATGTGTTTGTACATGTGTGCTTTCCTTTGTGTGGTCCACAGACACACATCTCTGCACACAGGAGCGCATGGTGAGGGCCCGGGAGGCCCTGCTGGGGGCCCCTTCCTGTGGCCCCGGCCTGGCAGTCTAGAGAGGTGTGCACCCTCAGGGCACAAAGGGCAGTCCCAGGCCTCCCTCCCCAGCCGCCCACCCACGTCAGGAGGTTGGGACAGGCCTGACCCGGCTCTGAGGCCCGGCTCCCGTCTCCAGCTATTGTGTTTATCCATTGTACCTGCCCCAAGCCTGGCTTCCACCCCCCATCTGGCCGCCCAGGTGCAGGGGTCTGCTGGGCTGGGGTGTGAATCTGGTGGCTGCCTCCCCTTACCTGTGTGGCCAGCAGCCATCCAGTGAGGGTCCTAGACCCATCCCTCCCTCAGGAAACATGGCCTTCCCTCCTCTGTGGTTCCTCGGCCTGGGAGGGCCCCAGAGTTCTCCTTCCATACCTCGATTTACAGATGGGAAAACAGGACCTGTCCGAGGTCACAGGATGGTGAATCAGCCCTGAGCCTCCGCTTGTCAGAGGCTGAACTGGTGTCTCATGGGCCTGATGCCCCGCCCCCCAGCAGCAGGTGGGGACAGGTAGCCTCTGTCAAGCCCCTTGAGGGCAGAGGCCGTGGGCCTGGCAGGGAACAGCTACTGCAGGAATGGGCCAAATCACACCAGAGGCCCTGAATGGACCTCCCCTGCCAAGCTCACTCACTTGTTCTGCAATTCATTCATTCACACCCAACCCCTCGTTCTCCCTCAATGACTCACACTTGTCCCTGCACCTTGCACTCAGTTGGTCACTCATCAAACCAAGGCTGCTAGAGCCCAGTGCTGGTCCCAGCTCGGGGGAGGGCAGGTGTGCAGACCCTGCACAGGGCATTGTCCTCTGCACCCGGCGAGGTGCAGCTTTGCTTCTGTCACAGCTCACCTCCCACTCCAGATGCCAGGCCACACGGGTGGAAGAGGCCCAGAACCCTGGATGGATACAGTGGCACACACTTATAATCCCAGTACTTGGGAGGCTGAGGCAGGAGGATCTCAGGTTTGAGGTTGGCCTCAGCAACTTGGCAAAATTCTTAGCAACTTAGCAAGATTCTATTTCAAAATAAAAATAATAAAAGGGCTGGGGGTATAGCACAGAGGTAGAATGCCCCTGGGCTCATCCCCAGTATCAAAAGGAGGAAGGAAAGAAGGAAGGGAGAGAGGGAGGAAGAGAGGGAGGTATGCAGGCAGGCAGGCAGGCAAGCTCTCCCTGCGCACATCTGCTTCCTGGGCCACCGTCATCTTGGACCCCGTGACACTTTCTCCCTCTGCGGCATCATTACGTCCCCTCTCTGTGGCACCCCTGCCCCAGCTCAGGCTTCCCACAGCCATGTACCACGTGTGCTGTCCAGTGGAGCAGGCCACTGGTAAGGGCGGCCACTGAGCACCAGAAATATGGCTAGTGGCAGTGCTGGTGGACCGCATGGTTCTAGAGCCTTCCATCAAAACAACCAACCAACTGGACTGAGCAGCCCCCGGCCTCCCTGCCCTCAGTGGCCATTCTCTCGCGTGGCCAGCGGTTTCTGTCCCGTCTCCTCACTGCCCCGCCCAGGCCCCTCCCACGCAGTGTCCCCCACCCCGCGCCCTGGAGTCGCTCACGTCAAGGTCCCTGGCGACCTCTGTTCTGCCAGCTCCAAAGGGCACGCTCCTATTTTTATCCCGCTCAGCCCCCAGCAGCACTGGGCCCAGGTACCTGCCCACTGCTCCAGGAGCTGCTTCCGCTCTGCGCTTCAAGGGCTGCCCTCTCCTGTCCCTGCTGCTGGGTCCTCACCTGGCCTCTGACTGTCCCCGTGGCCAGGCTGTGCTCAGTCCACCTCCTCCCCAGCACTCCCCAGGGTGGTAGCTGACCCATCTATCTCTAAGACATCAACACTCCCCACATTTCAGACAGATGTGCACAGCTGGGAGCGGACGTGGAGGCTCGACCTTACTGCAAGGTGCCCAGCCTGCCCGGAGGACGGGGCTGGGGTAGGAACCGCCATTGGTCTCCACAGCAGGGACCCAGTGAGGATCTGTCCAACAGGTCCTGGTAGGAAGCCGCCCATCACCAGGGGCGTTCACATCAGTGGGAGCCGAGGGCGGGGCCGCCTGTCCTGGGCAGAGATGGCATGGGTGGCCCTGTCCCTAAAGGAGCAGCCGGCCATTTAAAGGAATCTTGTAAGTGGAAGGAATATTCAGAAGGACCCTGGGAACTAAACCAATGTGACTCCTGCAGAGCTCCCGCACCGGGATGGGGGTCTTGAATCCTAGAGTGGGGCCTTGTGGACTGCAGGAAATCCTCAACACCCATGCAGATACCCCGGGCCTGTGTGGCCAAAGGCCAACTGGCCCGCCCAGCCTCGCTGACCAGCTGGGATGGCAGGCGGGCAGCAAGGCTCCAGCAGAAGGGTGCTTGCAGCCATGTAGGAGTTCGTTAGGCAGAGAAGAGGGGTGGCACCCCAGGCAGAGGAGCGAGCAGGCGTGAAGACGAGAGGCCCATGCCCTCTTTGGGGTCTTGGGTGTCCAGGGCTCGGGCAGCGGTGGCAATGCCAGGCGGGGCCCTGGACTGCAGGGCCACTGGGGCCAGGGCAGGGGACCTGTGTGCTTCGAAAGACACAGGACACTGGTCAGATCCTCTCATCTCCCTCCCCGCCCTCCCCGGTGGTGATGTTGCACAGGGGGAATGCTCCCGGGGATGGGGGCCTCTCCCCCCTAAACTCGGGCCATCCAGAGAACTGGCAGCAACGGAAGAAGCAGAGGCTGAGCCTGTGCAGTGCCGGGGTCTTTCCCAAGTTCTGTCCCAAGCTTCAGTTTCCCCAGCTGAAATGAACGGGTGTAGTGGCACTCGCCTGTAATCCTAGTACTTGGGAGCTTAAGACAGGAGGATTGCAGGTTCGAGGCCAGCTTTGGCAACTTAGGGAGACCCTCGGCAACTTAGTGAGACCCTATTTCAAAATAAAAAGGGCTGGGGGTGTAGCTCAGAGGTAGAATGCCCGTGGGTTCAATCCCCACTATGAAAGAAAGGAAGGACGGGAAGGAGGGAAATTATTGAGCCTGGTGCTTACAGGGACTTTTATGTGTGAGGATTGAGCCCAGGGGCATTCCACCTCCAAGCTACACCCTCTCCCTTTTTTATTTTGAAACAGGGTCTCACAAACTTTCTGAGGCTAGACTAGAACCTGTGATCCTCCTGTCTCAGCCTTCCAAGTACTGGGATTACAAGCGTGGGCCTCTGCCTTGGCTCCTGGGGCTTTTTATTTATGGTGAGAAATTCAGGAGCTCGAGTCTGTTTGGAGCCTGGTGACATCTCTTGATCACACACACAAGCGTGCAAACGTGTGCACACACACACATTCACACACCGCACAGACTCACATGCCTGGGGACACCCCAGGCCTCCTCACATACACCCCACCCCTGCACAGAGGGCACCACTATCACCCTGCGGACAGCAGGAACAGCTCCTGAGGTGCCGGCACCGAGTTCCCTTCTGTCACATCAACTCTGCGGCCCGTCGCCACTAATGAAATAAAGGAATATGGTGTTCCAGGCTTTTAAACTTCTTACGACCCCATTTGCATAATCGCGACAGCCGTGCCGGGGACGGGTGCCTCTGTCTAAAATATCGTTCATCTCCTCGATCATGTGGCCAGACAAGAGGCCGGGGCTGGGCTGGGCCGGGGCCAGGGCACGACTGAGGATTTGCTGATGGACTTTCTTTCCACCCCCGGAGGGGAAACGTGGGCTGAAGGCCAGGCGCAGGGAGGCGGGGAGATGGGAGGAAAGTTATAGATCGATAACTTTTCACCGTTCCAATGTTTTGCCGATAGATCATGTTTACTGCTAATGTTTGCCTGCCTCCGCAGTGTAGCTCCTGCGGCAGAAGCACCTCCCTGGGCTCTGCTGCAGAGCCCACGGGGCTGTGATGGGCAGGTCGGGGCCTGACAGCATCGACTTGGGTCTGCCCAGAGCAGTTGGGGGCTGGCCTGCCCGCTCTGTGTCAAGAGGCACAGTTCCATCTTAGGTAGGGGCATGAATAAACGCTGCACTCTGGCTGTGTGACCTTGGGCGAGTCGCTGGCCCTCTCTGAGCCCCAGTTCCTTCCTTTGTCAAATGGGCATAGTCATGGCATCTCCCTCCCAGAGTTTTAGTGAAGAAGCTTCTGGCAGCTGCCTGGAACAAGGGGCTCTTGGTGGCCCGTCATCTCCAGTAGCCCCCTGGCCTAGGGGAGGGGAGGTGGTGTGGGTCGATGAAGAAGTCACGTCCGGACGTGCATTTCGGGTTTACGTCAGCACAATGCCGAGCACTGTGGCAGCAGAGGCTTGGTGAGGGCTCCCCTCGGCCAGGGATGACAGAGGACCGGCCGGCCCTCCCGCTGTCCGAGGCGGATTGGCTCTGGCTCAGGCCACTGGGCGTCCAGGAGCTGAATCAGCAGGCCCGCTTCTCCTCGGGACTTGGCTGCAGGGTCCTGTCTGGCACGCGCTGGACCTCAGCGGGTCCTGACCTTGTCCTGCAGGAGGCCGGGCTGGGGGGAGGCGGAGGGGACGCCTGCCACACCACGCCCCTCCAGAGGAGGGCTCGAGGGTGCGGGTCACCAGGGAAGGTCGAAGGATGCATGGGGAGGGTGCAGAGTGCCCTGTGACCTTGCGTGTGACCTTGGGCATAATGTGACCCCTGCAAACCTCAGGGCCTCTCCCTGCCTGCCAGGAGCAGGAACACCCTAAGTGTGCAAGCAGAAAGGAGCCTTTTGCTTACTCCATGGTGCATATATTGAGTGCCTACTGGATACTGACCTCCTCTGTCCAGGGAGATGGGTATCAGTCACCTGTGTTGGACTGATGAGGAAACAGAGGCGGGGGAGGGGCAGCTGAGCTAGGGAGTGGAGAGCTCTCCACACAGCTTGTTGGAAACGCAGATTCCTAGCCAGGTGCGGTGGCAAATGACCGACCGTAATCCCAGTACTTGGGAGGCTGAGACAGGAGGATCACAGGTTCGGGGCCAGCCTCAGCAACTCAGCCAGGTCTTCAGCAATTTAGCGAGATCCTGTTTCAAAATAAAACAGGCTGGGGTGAGCTCAGAGGTAGAACGAACACCCCTGGGCTCAATCCTTAGATTCCGGCCCATCTGGAATCTCCAGAGGAGCTTGAATCTGAGCAGGGCCCAGGATGTGGGCACCCACCCCAGCTCCCCAGCCCTGCTTCCCCACAAGCCTGGTGCTCCCCACCCGACCAGAGCCAGGAAGGCTCCTCGCCCGCCCTCCCATCAGGTCGGCAGCTCCGGGCTGCTCTGAAGTTAATTAGGGACCCAAACATTTAATGGTCTGTTATGCTTCCACCGGGCATCTTTTTAAATTAAAAAACATGATGTATGGCACCGTTGGAGGGAGAAATCACTTTGCAATGGCTCCCTGCTCAGGCGCTGGCACGGCTGCTGGGAGGAGGGTGCCTGGCCGGGCCCTGGGGATGAGGGACATGTGACCCTCTCCAGGAACACTGGTCCACCCCTGCCCCGAGGGCACATCGCTTAAGCCGGGCACGGGTCGAGGTGTCCAAGGGAGGCCTGGCACTCGCCTCCTCACACCCTCGTAACCCTGGCAGCCGGGAAGTTCTATCTTTAGTCTGACCTGAATCTCTCCAGTTGTTTTGAGGGATGGCTGTTTTGAGACTGAAGAAAGAGATCTGCTGTTCCACTCTTCCTAGTAGTACCCTGACCCTCGGAGCCCCTGGATTCCAGGAAGCCTTTTCTGATTATCCTGAGCTCGAGGATTCTGACCGGTTTCCAAGCTCTGATCTCAGCCTGGCAGGAGGATGGGACCTCATCCGAGGTCGCCGGATGGCCCCCATGGGGACACTGGGGGCTGGCTCCCCCGGCCCCCACCCACCCCGCAGGCCCAGGCCCACAGCCACAGTGAGTGCGTGCAAACCTCCACCTGGCCGGGGCCTTTACACACACAGGTCCCGCCTCGCCTCGCAGTGTGGTCACCGCAACTATGGAATCTGTGCGCGTTTCCTGGCCGCTATTAATTGTACTAAAGATTTTGGGCATGGTGTTTGAGCGGAGGTTATAAATGGGCAATTAGCCCTCAAACGTTACATTAACAAGGGAAATAAAACACCAAGCGAGGTCTGGCCTGAGCTGTGCGGGCCACACACCGGCGCTGGACGGAGCAGGCCATGTCTGTGCTGCGGGGTGTACCCACACGGCCACCCGCAGGAACCCGTGGATCTGAGCGCTGTCCCTGGCGGCTGGAGTGTCCGATGCTGGGAATGGGGCTGTCCTGTTGGTTACCTGAGAGCTGCGATGCCTCCCACCAGGGTCCTGGGCCACCAGCCCCTCTCACCCCATGCACCCCACGGCCACCCACGGGGGCCCTGTGCAGGGGACAGGTGCCATCTACCTAGGAGCCTCACCAGGGTCCCGCTGAGCTGTGAAAACAGAAAGGCGTGTGGCTGCTGTTCCCACGCGTCCCTCTCAGCCCTGTCCCACCGCAGCAACTACAGCGTCTGTGGGCAGAGCCCGGCCCAGCCTCCAAGACCCTCACGCCTTCACCAGGTCCCTGGGGCTTTACCCCGACATGGCTTCAGCTGCTGTGCGGCTCCGGGATCGCCCAACCACCCCGAGACCAGACGCCTGCCTCTATCCTCTATCTGCTAACACCCTCCGGTCTGAATTCTCACATTTAGCGTTCAATCCACCTGGAACGTATTTCTGTGGTGAAAAGAAGGATCGAAATTGATTTCCTCCCCTCCCCCAAGCAGGCAACAGATTGTCCTGACACTCGATATTGAATAATCTCTTCCCTCTGGTTGATTTGCAAGGCTCCAGCTTCTCCCCCTCCCTCCGCAGCCCCACATGGCTCCCCAGCACCCTCGAGAGAACCAGCCAGGCTTTGGCGATGGCTGTTGCCTGTCCGGTACCCCTCTGGAACTCTTACAAGGATGTGCCCAAGCTGGGTCTCTTGTGTTCCCTCAAAGGTACTGTTTCCTGTGCCTGGAAAGCTGGCCCCTCCCATCACCCTAAGCAGTCTCTGCTAAGTGTTTTTCCGTGTTTGGACCCTAGGTGGGGGCTGGGCATGCCCTCCGTAACCCCAGAGCCCCACTGTGACCACTACCTGCAGGATCTACCTGCTAGTCCCAAAGCTCCTGGCAGGCGGGGCTGACCCAGGGTGGCCAGTGTGTGCTGGGAGCAAGAATGGAGGCCCTGACTTCCCGGCACCACAGAGCGGGCTGCAGGTGATTCAGGAGCACCTGCCCGTGCTTCCTCCACCTCAGCCTCCCCATCTGCTGGAAACACCGTCCTTTATCATCCATCTTTTCCTGATTCCTTTGCTCTTTTGGTTGGACGTGCTTTCAGATGAATCTTTAGAGTGATTTTTGTTTGTTTGTTTGTTTTTGGTACTGGGGATTGAACCCAGGGGCATTCTACTCCTGAGCAACACCCCCAGCCCTATTTTACTTTATAACAGGGCCTCACTAAGTTGCTGAGGGTCTCGCTAAGTTGCCGAGGCTGGTCTTGAGCCTGCGATCCTCCTGCCTCACTCTCCCCAGAACTGGGATTACAGGCGTGCATCACTGCTCCTGGCTGAACCTTTAGAAGGATTTTATCTCACTTTTCAAAGCTGGCCACCCAGGTACTGATGAGCCTGCATCGAACCCATAAATTAATTCCGGAATAACTCTCAGGCAATATTCCAGCACGGCACACTGCACTTCTTGTTCTCTTTAATATCTCGCAGGAAAACTTTATAGAGTTCTTCATAATGATCCTACATTTTTCTTGTAAATTTATTCCCGGGCATCCCTTGGGGTTTTTTCTTGTTGTTGCTGCTTTATTGTTTTATTGTGAGTGGGGACTGTTTCATTATGCGATCCAACCAGTTGTTCTTGGTACAGATGAAAATTATCGATTCGTATTATGTCTTTCTATCCGGCCCAGCACCTTCATATTAAATTCTCATATTAAATTATTTTTCAGTTGGTTCTCTCGGGTCTCAAATCATACTGACTGCAAATAATTGCAATTTCTCTCCCGGAGACAGCGCTGTCTAATCCCGTTTCGTGTCTTATTGCTATGTCTAGCATTTCTGGACAAAGAGGGAAAAAAAGCATTGCGCTTTTTTTTTTTTAATAAAAGTTTTGAATTAAAAATATCATTTAGAATGAAACAGGCTGTTGAATTGAGACAGATTTTTTACTGTGATTTTAAAAAAAAGGCCATTTCTAGGTCTATTTTTAGCAGTTACTTTAAAATCGGAACTTGGAATTGGATTTTGTGAAACACCTCTTTGTCATTTATCAATGTGGCTTTCTGGCTGACCTCATGATACCGTGTGTCCTATTAATAGATTTCTGTCATACAAAGCCATTTTTGAATGCTTTGTATAAATCCTACATAATCATGGCAGATCATTTCGCTAATATTCTGAGGAATTGGATTTGCTTGTGCCTTTTCTTTTTCTTTTTTTCTTTTCTGGTACTAGGAGTTGAACCCAGGGGCATTTTACCTTCGAGTTATGCTCCCAATCCTTTTATTTTTTTTATTTTGAATCAGGGTCTTGCTAAGTTGCTGAAGGTCTTGCTAAGTTGCTGAGGTTGGCCTCAAACCTGAGATCCTCCTGTCTCAGCCTCCCAAGTACTGGGTTTAGAGGTGTGCACCACTGCACCCAGCTTGCTTGTGTCTTGTTGAGGGTTTTGGAGCCAGTATTTACCAGTGAGATTGGTTTGGGGTTTCATTCCATTTCTCTGCCTGTTTGGGATTTGGGGCCTGTCTCACTTGCTCCTCCAGTTGGGGCCACCAGCTCATCCAAGGGACAGTTTGGATGGAGACCCCTAATTTCAGGGGCTTGGGGCCCTTCCACCGTGGTGTGCTCCGCAGAGCTGCCTGCCCACGCAACACCAGGGGCCACTTGGCGAATGAACACTTGTTCACTCGTGAGATGCCACCTGATTTATCCTTCGTGCAGTCTGGATTTTCATGATTCCAGAATCATGGAATCAGCTCCCAGGAGGGCAGGGTGTCTCCTCTGGGAAGGTTCACAATAACTGGGAGGGCCCTGCACTGGGTGGTGTGGGGTCAGGGAAGGCCAGCCAGTGCCAACCAAGCTGGGCAGGCCTGGAGGCTGGACCCGTTGCTCCTGACCCTGCTGCCTACCACCTGCAGGCTTTTTTGGAACTTCCTAAACTCCGAGCCTCAGTTTCTCTTTTTTTCTTTCTATTTTTTTTCTTTTTTACGGCAATGGGGATTGAACCCAAGAGCATTCTACCTCTGAGCTATACCCCCAGCCCTTTTTATTTTATTTTGAAACAGGGTCTTGCTATGTCACGAAGGGCCTCGCTAAGTTGCTGAGGCAGACCTCAAACCTGCAGTCCTCCTGTCTCAGCCTCCCAAGTACTGGGATTACAGGCATACCTGACTCTGAGTTTATTTTCTGACAGATGGGGCCACTGATAGCCACTCACGGGGGGTCTACACTGTGAGGGCTGTGGACACACCAGGCATGCGGGAGCCCACTCCACCACAGGAGCTGTGTCCTGGACCCCCGAGATGTGGGCCCTGAGCAGGCAGTGCACTGGCCTCTGCCTCTCTCTGCTCTGGAAACAGGAACAGTGACATTGCCCCACAGGCCCATCAGGGGGTTAGGGACAGCCACTTTCCCCGGTACAAGCAAGCACTCAGCAAGGTTCCTGCTATAAGGACATGGAGGTTCAAGGGAGGGGAGGGTGCAAGCCAAGTCCAGAAGGAGCCAGGGGACCCAGGTGTGCAAGATGGCTTCCTGGGCGGCGTGGGCAGCCCAGGCTGAGGAGAGCCTGATTCCCACCAGCAGCTGCCACTCACCCGGGTCAGGCTGTGAGTCCCTGGCTCTCCGAGTCTATAAAAGATCACTCTAATAACCCAGCAAACATTAATTACGGCTGGAAGGCCCCAGAATGGGATTGATCTGGAGGGGACACTCCTCTGTGCAACAGACGCTTTGGGAAGGGGCCAGGCAGGGTGGTGTGCTGGCCAGGGGACAGAGGGAGGGGACGGGGCAATGGGGAGCAGGAGGGCATGCCAGAGGTGGAGAAGTGGGGAGGGGGCTCCCCTTACTCTCAGCCAGTGTGATACTCTAAAGACAAGCCGGACCCTTGTGGCTTGAGGAGGCAGAAAGAGGAAGCCACACACACCTGTAATCCCAGTACTGGGGAGGCTGAGACAGGAGGATTGCAGGTTTGAGGCCAGCCCCAGCAACTTAATGATTTTTAATTCAAAATAAAAAGTAAAATAGGGCTGGGGGTGTAGCTCAGAGGTAGAATATTCCTGAGTTCGATCCCCAGTACCAAAAGGAAGGAAAGAAGGGAGGAAGGGTGGAAGGAAGGAAGGGAGGAAAGAAGGAAGGGAGGGAGGGGAGCCATGGTGCGGGCAGGCCTGGCATCCGCCCACTCTGCCACCTGCTAGTTCTGTGCCCTGCAGAGGGGTGATGCCCGCTCCTGCCGGGCCGGGGCAGCCTCTCACACAATCCCCTGCAAACGGGTGGAGAGGGACCCCTGCATGTCTGGAGCCTCCGGGCAGCCAAAACCAGGAGGGGAGAAGAGTGAGCCAGTGGGTGGCCAAGGAAATGAGCAGACACCCATTGACAAGGCTGGGGGTACGCTGTGGGGAGCCCCAGGACCGTCCCCAGGAGGGCCCTTGCCCACCACTGAAGGTCTCGAGACCCGGTTCCCTCCAGCCTCTCTCATGGACAAGGGTAAAGGGAGCCCCACCCCAATCACGTGGCCCTGGCAGTGTTGGGCCTAAGGCAATCTTCCCGCCAGAAAAAACAAGCCCAGCTCCCTCACTTGCAGGGCCCCAGGGAGGAAGTGCCCCTGCGTGGTGGGGACACCCTGGCTGGTGGCCTGGGACCCATACCCTCCACTGCCCTCATCCACCCCGTTGGGGCACCAACCCAGGTCTGCCACGGGCAGGAGCAGGAGAGATTGGTCTTAGGACAGAACATGGGCTGTGGCTCCCATAGCCCACACTGGCGCTAGACCTCAGTCTGTCACCTGCCCCTGCGTGTCCCCGGGCAGTGGCTCCCCCACCGAGCTTTCAACCTCCTCAACTATAAAATGACCCCAGGACAAGCAAATAAAACATCATGTGGGAACCGACTACTGTCCCCGGTCAACAGACTCGGGCCACCTGGGAGAAGCCGGGACCCGCCAGGTGTGGCGGCCCACACCTGTGATCCTGGTACTTGGGAGGCCGAGACAATCCATCGAGACCCTGTGTCAAGACAAAAAATAAAACTAGGGCTGGGGGTGTAGCTTGGAGGTAGAACACCCTGGGCTCAATCCCCAGGAACCCACATGTGTACATAGGTACACACACACACACACACACACACACACACACACACACACACACCCATACAGTGGGACTCGATGTAAAACATGTGGACACGTCTTGTTGCAGCATGGGTCCCCCTGAAGCAGGAAAAGTCCCAGCTGGCCCAAGGTGTGGCCTGGCTCACGCCCACCCTGGACGGCAGCCTGTCCTTTGATCCCGTTTCTTTCTCTCCCACTCGCCACCTGTCTGTCCAGGAGGGAAGACAAGGACCCAGGGCCGCCCTGGACAGGAAGGGAGGGGCTGGATTCCCTGGGAGGTTGGGGCCCCCTCTGCAGCAGTCCCCACACCCCAAGTCCCAGGTCTAGGGGGCCCCGGGCACCATGGAGCAAGACCTTGGGAGAGCACGGGGCTCCTGCTGTGTCTGCACGTGCACACACGTGTCTCAGCAAGGAGCTTTCTGAAGGCTCCATGTGGTACTGCCACAAATAGAAAGTCCTTGTGCGCATACGTGCGTGCGCCTGTGAAGTGCTGGGCCTTGAACCCAGGGGCATTCTACCTCTGAGCTACACCCCAGCCCTTTTTATTATTTTATCTTGAAGCAGGGTCTTATAAGTTGCTGAGGGTCTCATTAAGTCACTGAGGGTAGCCTCGAACCTGTGAACCTCCTGTCTCTGCCTCCCAAGTACTGGATCACAGGTGCGTACCACCGCACCTGGCTAGATCATCCTTTTGAAGGGCCAAGGCGAGCAGAGGCGGGCGGGCTTGGAGAAGCAATGGGCTGGGGGCTGTTACTCCCGGTGCGATGGAAGCATTGTTGGGGCCCACCTCCCAACCCAGGACAGAGGCGGGGGCTGAGACCTGCAGAGAGCTGGGGGAGAGGGGTGTGCATGCAGGGGCAAGGGTGGGTTCATGTGCGTGCGTGGGATTCTGAGTGTGTGTGTGTGTGTGTGTGTGTGTGTGAGCGAGGGTCCCTCCACTTGCCCCTCCGCCCTGACTTGACACCCATTTGACACCCGTGACCTCACGTGTACTCCCTGGCATGCGTGTCTCACACACGGGTGTCTGATTCTTGCTTCACAGCCGGAGTGACTGGAGGACATTGCATTTTTGGCAACGCTGACAGGGCTGGAAGCCACCCAAGTGGGGTGTGAGCCTCCGCCTGGGGTTACGGCTCCCGGCTGCCTTAGTAAATGAGGCCAGGCGTGCCGTGCTCTGCACCGGCCTCCACCTCCTGCCTCCTTCCTCCCTCCCTCCACCAGCTTGTCTGCCTGCTGTCTGGCTGTCAGGCTGCAAGAGCCCACGCTCACCTCCCCTCCCCCCTGCTCGCAGGTGGCCCTGGCCTCTGACACCCTCATCCTTCTGACTCTGAGGGGACCCAGCCTCTGGCACACAGGGGTCCCCAGGGCCCGTGGCCCAGTGCTCACCCGGTCCTCTGTGCAAGCGGCAGTTTGGACCAACTCAGAGCTGGCAGCCAGGTCAGAACCGAGAGCCAGGCGGGGCTGACGGCTCAAATCCACCTCTGAACCCCACAGGCCAGAGCAGCGCCCACCGAGGTCAGTGAGAAGCGGGGCTCCATGTCCCCAGGGAAGAGGAAGACACGGGAGCCGCCCAAGAGGTGACCCGGCTAACTTAATAGAGGTGTATTCGGTGGAATACAGGTGGTGACACCATCCAGCCAGAGGAACACCAGGTGTCCACAGGACAATGGAGTAAAACACCATGGAGGGTGTGCACTGCAGAGTACTATACAGCGGTGTAAAAGGGCGACTCACCCAGCCAAAAAAACAAGGCATCCAAATTACCTGCACATCTAAAACTTTAGAACATGTGAACAGTGCACTATGCTGGAGTTCACACAAATGTGGTAAAAGTGTAAAAAATGTGTGATAACAGTAAGTACGAAGTTTAGGAAAGGGGAGGAGGGAACAAGATGAAAAGGCTCTGGAGATGCTTCACAGCAACTCGAGTAAATTTAACGCTCTGAGCTACGCGCCTGAACGTGGTTCTGATGGTAAAGTTTATGTTATGCCTATTTTATCACAATTAAAATTTTAAAACAAAACCAGGAGGGGGGTAGGATCTGAGCGGGGTACGCAGGAAGCTCAGAGTACAGAGGACTCATTTTAACCAGGGAGGGGCGAGCACTTGGGTATTCATTGTATTATTTCTTACACCTTCGGTCGTATTCAATATTTTACAATTAGTGAAATATTTATTAGGGATTCCTTAAATATTTGAGATGTCTTGAATATTTTATAATGAATCTTAAAGTGTTTTGAGGAGGAACTGGCTGTGATGTAAGACTGAGCTCTCTGTCAATGAAGGTATGCAAGTCTCCAGAGGCAGGTTGTCAGAGGGGGGCACTTAAGCACTGGAGGGAAGGGGACTAAAAAAGTGGTCCCCTGGTACTTGGGAGGCTGAGACAGGAGGATTTCAGGTTCAAGGACAGCCTCAGCAGCAAAGCAAGCTTTCAAAACAAAAAATTTAAAAGGGGGGGTAGGGTGGGGCATAGCTTGGAGGTAGAATGCCCCTGGGTTCAATCTCCAGTACAAAAAAAAAAAAAAAACATAGCCACCCCCAGATCTGAATGGGCATCAGAATCACTCTTGAGCTTTTAAGCATGAGGCTTTGAGCCCAGGAGTGGGGTGGGCCTCCAGCACCTGTACTCGTTAGCAGTGCCCAGGGCCTCCATCAGGGCGCCTTCTGGTCTGTGCACCATTTTCTCTCCCCCTAACTGCACAGATGGGGGCGCTGAGGACCAGAGGGACAGCCATCTTGGAAACACAGGGGCCTGCCTGGTCCCAGGAGCCGGAGTCTTTGCCCCTTGGGCCAGGTGGCGTGGGCAAGGTGGGGCGGTGACCCTGCAGCAGTTCCCTTTGTCCCCCAGTGCCCAGCAGGACAGGACGCTGGATAGAGGGTCACACAGATGGACGGGCCCAACCTGCCACTTAGCCGTCCAGGGCCTCGGGCGGAGCCCTGACCCTCGCCGCGCCTGCCTCCCTCCCGGAGAGCCGCAGCCGCCTTGCAGGGGCCAGGGTGTCAGCTCCAGCAATGAGTTAGCTTTCATCAAATGTCTGAGTTCAGCAGGGCGTGGTGGTGCATGCCTGTCACCACAGTCCTTGGGAGGCTGAGACAGGAGTAACGCAAGTTTGAGACCAGCCTCAGCAGTGTAGGCCCTCAGCAACCTAGGAAGACCCTGTTTCAAAATAAAAAATAAAATGGCTGGGGGTGCAGCTCAGAGGCAGAGCGTTCCAGGGTTCACTTCCCAGCACACCCCAATGCCTCCCTCAAAAGTCTGATTTGCAAATGCTGGCACATACTTGTTTACACATGCTATTGAACACATACAAGCGTGAGGCCAAGAATCACTTGACCACCCTTATTTCACAGATAGGGAAACTGAGGCACACAGAGAGCAGGGGACCTGGGAGTAATTGGCAGAGCTGGGGCTGGGACCCGCCAAACTACACGGTCATGCCCAGTGCAGACTGACTCTTGCTGTGTTACATAGTAGAGAGCGGTGGCACATGCCTGCCACCCAGTACTGGGGAGGCTGAGACGGATTGTAGGTTCAAGGCCAGCCTCAGGAACCTAGCAAGACCCTATTTCAAAATTTTAAAAGGGGGCTGGGGGGTGCAGCTCAGTGGTAGAGAGCTCCAGGGTTTAATCCCCAGCAGCGCGCGCGAGCGCGCGCACACACACACACACACACACACACACACACACACACTAAATAGACAAAATAAAATAAATAAAAGCAGTGGCTGGTGGAGGCCAAGACAGATGGGGGCACAGCTCAGGGTAGGTCCAGCCACAGGGAGGGGAAAGTGGCCTCCAGGGGGGTGCCCTGGAACAGGGAGAGCCTTCAAGGGGCTCTGAGAGGCAGTCACAGCCTACTGTGGCCCGGTGCACGTACCCGCGGGGCCCCCGCCTCCAGGCACCCTTTGCTGGGCCTGCAGGGGCGCTGAGGTCCCCATTCTGGATGCTTTTGGGGTGTGGGCCTGGGATCCCTGTCTGGAGGCTGAACCTCCTCTTGGAGCACATGGGCAGGGGGGCCTTGGGAAGCTTTCTGGAGAAACCGAGGCAAGAGGAGGAAGCCTGGGCCGCAGGCTGGTTTCTCGGCTGGGACAGCAGAACCCAGCACACTAGCTGGTGCAGGAGCCAGGGTCTTGCCCGGCGCTCGCTCCCGCCTGATCTCAGTGCTTGGCCCACCCAATCCCTGCTGCTTTTGGTATCCCGAAGATTCTAGGTCTGATTCTGCAGACTCAGAGTCAGTGGCCCATAGAAACATGGCTCCTCCTGTTGGCTGCTGGCTGTGGGGCCCAGGGAAGCAGCCATCTGTAGTTCACTGGCACCCTCCTGGATGGAGGCATCCTGAGGCCCTGGCAGAGGCAGCCTGGTTGTGGCGGGGGCGGAGTCCAGGCCCGATCCTGCCGGGTGGCCAGGACCCTGGGAAGCTCCGGCCAGCCCTGCATGCTCTGATGCCTGACATCCTGGAGGGATGTGGGGCCCGGCACCAAGTGGGTGACACAGACATCAGAGCCGGGGGAACGGGACCCACGGGTCGGGAGGAGGCTTTCTGGGGTCCTTAACTTTGGTGCAGCCTGGGCCTCCTCTTCCCCAGCCGGGACGTGGGCTGCACATTCGGTTGGCGGTTGTCTGTCATGATCGGCAAGGCAGCCTCTTTGGCTCGCAGAGTATGCTAGTTCAGACACTGAATTATCTATACAGTCGCCCTTTCTCCAGGACCCTCTCCATCCGGAACGTGCCGTCCTTTCCCGTTGCTTCCTGACTTCAGCAACGGCAGGCTCTGCGACGGGGCATCCCAGAATGCAAGGCCCACACCTCTCACCTTTTCGTTTCTCCTCTTCCTCCTCTAGATTTGCCCCTTGCTCAGTTGGGATGCAGATGTGACGGTGGGGGCTGGAGCAGCCACTTGGCTCCAGACATAGAACCACAGGTGATGGTGACAGCTCTGCCCCACTGCCAGCCCCGGGGCCACTAACCTCTCTAAGCTGCTTTGTGAACAAGAAACAAAATCCAATCTTATTTAAGTTCCCATCTTTTGGGGGGACTTTGTTTCCACAGCTTGTCTTAATAGGGACTTCTCACGTAGGGGAGCAGATTACTAGGACGTGGGCTTAGCAAGCTCCGGAGGCATCTGGGGGGCGGGCAAGGGGGAGAAGCAGGATGCAAGCCCCCCAGGCTTTCCCTGCGGTTCGGTCTTCTCTTCCCACCCCTCACCGCAGCCACCCTGGCCCACCTGTGCTCTGTGCAAGTCCCACCTGCTCCGCTCTCCTGGAAGCCCGCCCGCCCCTCTCAGCTGGGAAGGTTCGCGCCCACCCGGGGAGCCACTTCTGCAGCGGCCTGGCCGGGGCTCCCTGGCAGGAATAGGGGCTCCAGCTCCCTGTATCTCCCTAGCAGAGCACGCAGTGAGCCTGCAGCAGGTGCCTGTAGCTGGGTGCCGCCCTGCCAGGTGGCTCAGGGCCTCAGCACCAGCCTCGCCCAGCTGGGTGGCAGGGTGCTCGGGGGCCAGGCTGCTCAGGGAGCCCCATCTCCACGCACAGGGCTGGTGGCTACACATCAGTGTGTTCCTGGGCTGAGCTGGGCTGGGTGCCGGGCCTCATCCCTGGGATGGACTCAGGTGCTCAGAAAATTATACTCTTCCTTCCCACAGCCCCATGTCCTGGAGAAGGCAGGAAGCAGGAGCTCGGCCAGGCCCCATCTCTCCACATCAGATACTACCAGGACGAGCAGGTGCTGGGGCTCCTCCTCCTCCCCCAGCGCCCCAGCGGCCATCCAGCCGGCTCCCTCCCCTCCCCCGCCTCCCTGACCCACTTTGGCTGCAGATTCTCAGTTCACGGGTGGAGCCGGCCTCCGTGTGAGTCACCGGAGCTGACGGTGCAGAGGGGGCACGCGCTCGGGCCACGGGGGCTTTGCACAGACCGAAGCATGCGTGTGCACTCAGTGGTGCCTGGACATGGTGCACACTTGCACGTGGGGCCGTGCGAGCCCAGGACGTGCAAACACTCGTGCACACTCAAATAGACACACCCATGGGCAGCATGAGGAAGACCTGATTGGCACTTGTCTGGAGGAGGACGGCCAGGCGCATGCCTGTCCCCAAAGGCCAGTCACCTCTGCAGGTGCTGGCTGATGGGGTGGGGGGCTCACAGCGACCCTAGACGTCCATCTGGGGATGCTGGGCAGTGGCGATGGTGTGGGGTGAGGAGGAGGCTCCTGAGTCTTCCATTCACTTAGAGACCACTGGAGCTGCCCTTGCTCCTGTCCTACCGAAGAGGAGCACAGAGAGGTTAAGCCACCTGCTTCAGATGGCACAGCTGCTCAGCAGTTGGTCTACATTTAAGCCTGGTCCTCTGTCCTGGGTGCAAAAGGCAGGCCAGAGGCTGGAGGCAGGGGCAGGTGTGGGAGGCCCAACTTGGAAGCCCAGGGTAGCACTCTACAAGGAAATGAAAAGACAAACAAAGGACCTGGAGCAGAACCCCGGATCCCTGCAGCTTGGCCGTGCTAGGGCTATGGCAGGGAGAGGGGAGAGACAGAGAGACAGCTCGGCCCCTCCTGGACACTCCTGCAGGGAGGGGACGGGGTCCTGTGGGCAGCAGGAGCAGAGTGGAGTGGAGGGAGGAAGGGGAAGGACCTAGAGTAGGGCAGGGAGACCCCAGGGGATGTCCTGGGATGGGCGTGACTCCCTTGACAAATGTCAGCCTGCAGCCTCATGAATGTCAGCAGGCAATTAGTGGCACCAAGCAGCTATGTGGTAAACATGAACTATACGGTGAGCAGACCTGGTGGGCAGGAGAATGGACTTATCTTCCTCAACAGGCTCATCTGGCACACTCCTCTGCTTCTCTCCTACTCTACCTCATTCCTACTTGAGAGACAGATACAATGGCTGGAGTGCAGCAGTTACCCTGAGACCATGAGACAGTGATGGAGCAGTAAGTCACAAGGAACCTGGGTTGCTAACACATGCCCCCTACACACACACACACACACACACACACACACACACACACACACACACACACTTGAGAAGAACGAACCCTCCATGAGGTTCAACCATGCTGTACTCAGCTTTCTGTCTTATGCAACCAAACTCAACCCCTAATTGACAGGGTATCAAAGAATACTGAATCATTTTGTTAGGAAGTTACTCTCAGTTTCATTCTTTTCAATGCTTCTTGATTACGTGGAAGAGTCCGAGGTCAGGGTTGCTGAGCCTTGAACACCTCTCTACACTCTGTTCTCGTTCACTCTCTCTCTCTTTTTTTTAATAAAGCGATAGCAGGCTTTGGGCTCCGAGCCTCCCCCAGGGCTACAGCATCCAGCTAGAATTTAATAACATTGTTTTCTTTCCACTGAATTTATTTTTATGATTATGAATTCTATTTATGGCAAGGGAGACTTGTTTGCCATTTGTGTAGGGCTATAAAGCTTCCCTTTTAAATAAATGTATTTAAGTTTTTAAAAAGTAGATTGATTTAGAGAGACGCGGGAAGTTCCAGCCAGAGGGGAGGTGGGGTCTGCGGAGGGAGGCTGGGTAGCTGCCTCGCTGGCCGAGGGGCCCAATGAAGGTCAATGCCAGCCCTGCTGCGTGCCGGGGGCTGAGCCTCTGTTGGCCAGGGGGTTGCCCAACCTGCCCAGATTGGGGCTGGAGGATTTCTAGAAGGCCCAGGCTCCGAGTCTGCATGGGCGGGACAATTAGGCGGTGAGCTGAGGGCAGGGGATGAATAGCTGTTTGGTCACCCAGCCACGAGCCCAAAGTCCCAGGTGCCCCCAGCCGCCTGGGTGAAGCAAGACTTCAAATGGGGTCCCCAGGGGCTGTGTGACCTTTCGCTAATTAGCTTGGCTACGTGCTCTGCTGCCAGCTGATCTCTGGACAGCAGCCCCGCCACCCTCTGAGCGCAGCCCTGCACCCTTTGCAGACAAATGACGCTGTCTCCAGAGAGGCAGGCGCAGGAGGGTGTGCCGTTGTCCTTAGGCAAATCCCCTGGATGTCACCCTAGCTCAAAGCCCTGCAGCCCCTCTGCCAGAGGTGACCAAAGTCCCCATTTCTCAGAGAAGGAGACAGGCCTGCAGAGAGACAGTGTCTTACAGAGGGTCCGGCTCCCCCTCCATCCTCTCTCCCTTCCCTTCCCTCCCCGCCCCCCTCATCTCATCAGGGCTCTGTTCTGTGATATCAAATTCAGCATCCAGCCAAGGTCACCAGAGGACACCAGGGGGTCACCATTGGAACACAGAAAGTTCCCTTCTGGATTCTTAGTCATTGCTTCAATAAAAGCAACTTCCAGCTGGATACGGTAGTGCACATCGGGAATCCCAGTACTTGTGAGGCTGAGATAGGAGGATTGCAGGTTTGGGGAGAGCCTCTGCAACTTAGTGAGACCATCAGCCACTTAGCAAGACCCAGTTTAAAAAAAAATGGGGGGGTGGAGGTGTAGCTTAGAGGTAGAATACCCCCTGGGTTCAATCCCCAGTACCCTCCAAAATAAATGAATAAATAAAAATAAAAGCAACTTCTAAGGATGAGGCCACAGAACCAGGAGGAGGAGGAACAGAAGCTGAAAAACTTCATCTCGCCACCACTGAAGGCATCGAAGGGATCTTGGAAACAATGCGCCCCGCCCCCGAGTTCCTGAGGAAGACCTGGCGGATCCTGAGAGTTCCTTCAGCAGCCCGCAGGAGCCAGGAGGGCCATCTGTTTTGCCACCTGCCTTCCTAGGTAGCTGGGCTGGGAAACGTCCCATCCATCCATTCAACAAACATTTATTCAGCACCTACCACCTGCCTGGCTCGGCAGGCTTACGGCCCAGGGGGGGCCTGGCAGAGCGAGATGCCGGCCTCCCGCGTGGCGGAGCAAGGAAGGAGAGAGGCTCCGAGGGCCCTGGGCGCCCAGCCCGTGCTGAGGGGTGAGTGCCCAGCAGTCCCCTGAGCACCTACTTATCTATCCAGGCAATTCACACGCCCTCCTGACGCTCGCCTTAAGGGAGAGGCCATATCGTCCCTGCTTTATAAATTAAAAATTATTGGGAGGCTGAGACTGGAAGATCCAGGTTCGCAGCCAGCCTCAGCTACTTAGTGAGGCTCTCTGCAACTTAGTGAGACCCTGTTTCAAAATAAAGAATAAAAAATAGGACTAGGGATGTAGCTGTAGCTCAGAGGTAGTATACCCCTGGGTTCAATCCCCAGTACTGACAAAAAAAAAAAAAAAAAAGTTGTAGGTGAACGATGACTAACCCTAGCGTCTCGCATCCAAAAGTCAGTGGAGGAGGGTCAGTCCACAGCACGGGCCCGCCAAAGCTGGTGGGTTTGGGAGAGGGACAGTGAAATGGGGGGCTCGGGTGGCCTGTGTCCTGCCTAGGTCAGCATGGTGCCTGCCCGGCTTCACCATGGCCGGGTGTTAGGGGACCCACATGGTCAGAGCTGCTGCCCCCTCTACTGAGGCGCGGAGGTAGCTGAGTGGCTGAGCCTTCCAGAGACCAGGCCCCACCAAGGTGACTGCGTCCCCGTAGTTGCCCTCATGGAAGTCCCCAGAAGGGCACCAGGGTCTAGCAAACAGCAGGAGCTGGATCAGAGTCCAAAGGGTGACCGAAGGGACAGCAACAGGTGGCCTCGCTGGCACCTCTGGACCCCTCCCCACCTTCACCCAAAGCTCTGGCGCTGGCTGAGCCCGCCCTCCTCAGACCCGGGCTCCTGCTCTGGCGCTGGCTAAGCCCGCCCTCCTTAGGCCCGGGCTCCTGCTGGTCCCTCTGCCCAGGCACCGTGGCCTCGGTGAGCGCCCCCCTTCCAAGTCACCTCCTCCGGGGACCCTGGGATGTCCCCAGGCCCAGGTTTGGTTTTGGGGAGCACCTGGCTGCTGGAGTTGGGGCCTGCTGGCTCCCTGCACCAGGAAGTACTCTCCCCGAGGTGGCACCCGCGTCCCCTCGGGAAGGGACCTCAGCTCTGTCCTCCTCCACAGGCGATGCCCCTGAGGCCACACCCAAGCAAGCTCACTCGCTCTGTCCTGATGCCCCAGCCTTTGTGCAGAAGAAGAAAGACTGGGAGCCAGAGAAACAGACCTATCCCTGGGCTGGCTCTGAGCCACCATGTGACCCTCCCTGGGCCTCAGTTTCCCCACTTGTAACATGAGACAGTGGAATGGCTGATCCTGGGGACCTCTTCCCATCAGATATGGTCCCTGGTGCTTAGAGGGGGATCTCTGTTCCTGTGGCACAGCACACCTTCCTTCTTCCCTCCCTTCTTTCTTTTTATGATACTGAGGAGAAGAATTCCAGTGCATTCTACTTCTGAGCTACACTCCCAGACCTTTTTATTTTGATACAGGGTCTCACTAAGTTGCTGAAGCTGGCCTTGAACCTGAGATCCTCCTTTCCCAGCCTCCCAAGTACTCTTAAATAACTACTTGGTGGGGGTGAGGGAGCAAGGTCTCTGGGACCCTGCTCCTAGGAGCCAAGCCCAACCTTCTTCCTGAGAAGTCTGGCAGCCCTCTGACCGCCAGCAGAAAAAGTATCCACACATCTGTTCCCTGTGTGACAAAGGACAGAGCCCATGAATCCCCAAATGCCTTCCTCTCATGGTTTGTCAGCACTAGTAGCGTTAAGTATCATGATCATTTTAAATAAAGTCAATGTGCAGAATCCTTTAGTACCTGAACAGAGCTGGCAAGTAAACTACCTAAAGAACACAGCTTAAATCAAAACTTTGCAAACAACCCCGTCATTTCTCAACAGCGCCTCCCTCCTGGCCATGAGTGGTATGACAACACAGCTCTGCTAGACAAGGTACTGTTCAGCGCTCAGCGCTCTTCCTGGCCAGGAGGGATATGATAACATAGATCTGCTAGACCAAGCACCCAGTTAACAGCCCCACACCCCAGCCCAGTCTAATCCCAGAACTGGGTAAGTGAGGACTGACTGGAGGAATTAAAAGTACCATTGCCTGAAGAAGACACATTTGCAACTTCTGAGAAGCACGGAGAACGAACTTTGCAGCCGCCTGCCATTGCAGGTGAGACTCTCAGCTGACGCAGCACCATGGGGTCTCCGAAGCACCTGGCCTGTGCCAGGACAGGCGGCCTCGCGCCCCCCTCTCCGTCTGTGCGCCCGGGCACTTAACTCTGCATTGAAGCAATGTCCCGTCTAAGCACCTGCCCTTGCGCACAGGATGCAGACTTCCCGCCTGGCCAGGTCATGCCCGCAGCCTTTTCACTCTGGCCCTCGCAAAGAACACCCACCTCGGAGCTGCCCCTGGCTTGTTGGGGAGCGTCATGACAAACCCTGAGCATGGCCACTACCTACCTGGACCCTTCCAGGGTCCCCAACACTACCGAGCTACTCTTGTCCAGCCCTGAGGCAGCCCCTGTGACCTTCATCCAGTCCCCAGCAGACGGCAGCTCTAAGCAGGAGTTAATCCCTAAGCAACCCTTCTATGCAGGCTGTGTGCCTCCATCTCTTTCCAGGCCCCTGCTGTGACCCAGCCACACCTGCCCCCCAAGTCCTTAGGAGCCACCCTGCCACCTTGCTGGGCACAGAGGAGAAAGAAGGTCCCTTACCTGTGGGTCAGGGCCCGCCAGCGACCTGGCCCAGCTGAGAACAGGCCAGTGGGCTCCTCCCTGCAGGGGTCACGGGCATCTTCTCTTCATTTCAGGACCCAAGATGGCGGGATAAATGGTCACCAGGGCAGCATCAGCTATGGAGACAGAGGGAAGCAAGAAGGCGGGCATGAGGCTACATATCTTCTGCTAGCTCCACTCTCGGGAGATCCCGTCCCTGACCCCATCTGCCAGGACCTCCAGATGCCTGTCCCCGGCACTTTACTGCATGCGCTATGCCTCCATGGCAAAGCAGAGGAGATAGGGACTTCCTGATGCACACCGTGGACTGACAAGAGGCGTGTTCCAGTGGGGGGGGGTGCTGGCAGCAGGCGTGGGGGCCTCGACAGTACCACCAGTGTGAGGTAGCGGGACCTGTGGTTGGCACATTGGTCCCAGCACTGGACACTCTGCTGTGGCCCAGGGTCCGGTGTTCCCACTTTTTCTTTTCTTTTTTTTCTTTTTTTTTTTTTTTTGTGGAACTGAGGATTGAACCCAGGGGCATTCTACCTCCAGTCTACACTGCAACCCCAGCCCTATTTTTTATTCTTTATTTTGAAACAGGGTCTCACTAAGTTGCAGAGGGCCTCACTAAATACTTGAGGCTGGCCTTGAACCTGCAATCTCCTGTCTCAGCCTCCCAAGTACTGGGATTACAAGTGTGTGCCACCACACCTGGTTGGTGTTCCCTTGACTTCTGTGAGGAGGAGACCTGCTGGCTGAAGGACCCTGGGCGAGTTCACCTGAATTGCCCCATGAGACAGGGCCCCTCCCCACCCCAGGGAACCCAAGACCTGCTGCTTGGGAACAGGACACCATGTGCTGGGGTGTAGCTCAGTGGTGTAGCTCTTGTCTAGCATGCATTGAGGCCCTGAGTTCAATCCCCAGTAACAAAAAAAAAAGAAAGAAAGAAAGGATACTCAGGAGGAAACTGAGTCAGGAAACGAAGCCTTGGCCCAGGCCCAGTTCTATGGCTGATCTACTGAGCGTGGGGCAGGTCACTGAGGCTCATCTGCCCGGAGACTACGCTATTCATTCATTCACTCACTCGCTAATTTATTCATTCCATCCATCTAGTCACTCTGAGTGTTTGGCATTGGTGCTAAGGATCCAGGGATAACACATAAATCCACCCTCACTTTTTTTGTTTGTTTCTTTCTTTTTTGGTACTGAGGATTGAACCCAGGAGCGTCCACCTCTGAGCTAGACCCTCGACCCTTTTTATTTTGAAGCAGGGTCTTGCTAAGTTGCTGAGGCTAACCTCAAACCTGCAATCCTCCTGCCTCAGCCTCCCAAGTACTGGGATTACAGGCATGCACCACCACGCCTGACTTCTCATCCTCACTCTTCATTCACTGTAAAGAGGCACTGTAGCCCATTTCTGCAGATAGAGAAACTGAGGCAGAGAAGAGAAATCATGACCAGGGGAGGTGAGATCTTCAGGAGAGAAGGGCTTTGCCGGGTTAGTGTGGAGTTGCAGACTCTGCACACCAGTGCCCCTGGAGGCCTGGTGCAGGGACAGGAGCCCTGGGGCCTGTCGCCTGCAGAGTCCCCACCCCACTCCCCCCCACCCCCCTGCCCCACTCCCCTCGCAGGAGGGAGTCCTGAAAGGCAAGAGGGAACCTGTCGCTGGAAGAAGCCTGTGTGCAAATAGACCAGTGACTGGCATGTAATTACCTAAAATTGTTGGTTAGAAGCGGATGTAAATAACCAAAAAATATGTGGGGAAGTGGGGGGAACGCTCATCAATTAGAGCTAATTACTTAACAGCTAATTCAAATAATAATGGACTGCATTTGAATATGCTAATGAGACTGAACCTGTATTGGAAAAGGTAATTGAAATAAAAATAGCTGGAGGCTCCCAGGCTGAGATGGAAGCCCAGGGACCTGGACTCACATCCTTCCTCTCCCAGGGGCACTCTGCCTGGAGCGCCCTGCCTGCCCTGTCCACTGTCCCCCACCAGGCCCACTCTCCTTCCTGGTCCTGCTCAGGACCCTTTTCTCAGGGCCACTCTGCCTGAACTTCATTCACAGCTTCAAACACAGATGCTGGCAGGGCATTCGTCCAACACCCCAGCACCCAGCAAAGCCCCAGGGGAGAAAGCAGGAATGCACACGAGTGCCTACTGTATACTCAGCCCAGCATTGCAGGGAGCCCCATGTTACAGACAAGGGTATTGAGTTCTGAGAACCACAAGTGCTGGATCTGCAGAGTTGCACCCTGCCCGGGGGCTGAGCACCAGGACAGTGGTTCTAAAGGCCAATGTGGGGCTGAGACCCCCCTTCATTGACCTAGGAGTCGGGCAGGCCTGCTGGGGTCTCTCCAGGGCTGTGTGTACAGGAACATAGGGACCAAGGTGTTCAATGGTGGCTTGAAGTCAGCCTATGTGTCGCCACTGGAGGTCCCTGCGTCAGAACAGCCGACAGCTCCATAGCGGAGTCGTGGATTTGCTGGCCAGTCCAGCTCAGGTTGAAGCTGGAGGTGCAAAACGAGAGTGGCCGTGGCCCGGGGCTGCGTGAGAAGCAGGTGGTCCAGGTGAGAGCAGCTTCAGTGGGCATGGGGGAAGTGGAGCTGTGGGAGGCTGGGGGAGGAGCCTGTCACCTGCAGGTATGGGTGGCACTGGGAGTCAGACATGGCTGACACATGAACTATGCCACTCACACACTGCCTTAGGTTCCCCTCCTAGAGCCCGATCTAGTCCAGAACCACAGCCCAGGAGCCCCAGAAGCCACGTAGCCTGCAGAACAACCTCCGGGAAAAATACGAAGTCCCTCAGTCCTTTCCTCCCTCCCTCCTTTCCTTCTTTCTTCCCTCTCTCTCTCTTTTTTTTTTTTTTTTTTTTTTGCCATACTGGGGATTGAACCCAAGGGTGCTCTACCACTGAGCTACATCCCCAGCCCTATTTTTTTTTTATGTTGAGACAGAATCTTGCTGAGTTGACCTAGCTGGTCTTGAACTTTCAGTCCTCAACCTTCAGAGACCCTGAGATTACAGGCACACACCACGGCAACCAGTGGTCTTTTGACTTAATGTATTTGAGATTGATTGATTGATTGATTGATTGATTGATTGATTTTGCAGTACTGAGGATTTAATCCAAGGATGTTCTACCTCTGAGCTATACCCCCAGCCTATTTTATTTTTTATTTTGAAACAGGTTCTCACTAAATTGCAGAGGGCCTCACTTCTGAGGCTGGCCGAGAACCTGCGATCCTCCTGTCTCAGCCTCCAAGTACTGGGATTACAAGTACTTGCGCCACTACAACTGGCTGAATTTTTTTTTCTTTCTCTCTCTCTTCTTTTCTCTTCTTTCTTCTTTATTTGGGGAGTACTGGGAAATGAACCCAGGAACACTCTACCACTGAGCTACACCTCCAACCCCTCCTGCCTCAGCCTCCTGAGTCACTGGGATGCCATCTCTCCCAGCAACACACACAGTTTTCTCTCTGATATCTGGGGACTCATCAGGCACCCAAGACCACCTTCAGGAGGTCTAAGTCCCAATTTTACAGGTGGCGAATGTTGCAGATAGGAAACTGAGGCCCAAGCCCATCAATCAAATTGCCATGGGCCAGATAGTACTGGAGCCCAGTTCATCAGTCCCAGGAGCTGGTGGGTCCCTTGGGCAGATGGGTAAACTGAAGCCCCGAGGGGCTGCATCGTACAGTGGGGTTGCAGGAAGAGGGTGTGCGGCCCCCCTTCTCAGATGCCCCCTGTGCGCGGCTGGGAAGGGCCCGTGGCCTCTCGGCCGGGGTGGCAGAAGCTACTTTGGGAGGAGCAGCGCTCGGGAGGAGGGGGCACCCCCAGCCTTCCTCCTTCCAGGACGGGAACAACTCATCGACTTGCAAATGTCCGGGTGAGAGGGGAGGGAGAAACGGCAGCGCCCAACTTGACATTTGCATTTCAAACACTTATATCAGCAAAACAAATAACAGTAATTATACCATTTGCATATTTTGTGCAATGATTGTTTAGCGAGGTGGGAGGAGGGGCGCCTGCTGACGCCAGCAGTCCGGCCTCCCCAAGCAGCTGTGCGCCCCACCCTGCCGCCGTCCTGCGCCTGCAGGCCCCCCGAAGCCCTGTGCTGACCCCACGACCTGTGACCTCAGGCTGGGCGCTCCCATAGGTCCCACCTCAGGCCTCTGTACCCGCCTGGGAGCCCCAATCCCAGATCCATCCTGCTGGCTGCTTGCCTGACACCCACTGTCCAGCCAGGGTGTCACCTACCCCACCATTCTCGCGGGAACAGCAGGGCTACCCCTCCAAGGGCCTGAGACTCCACCAGGCCTGAGCTGACCGCCAGCCCTAGCTCTGCCGCACAGTAGGTCCTTAGTGAACAGGGGATGTTCTGACCCAAGTCCAAGCCTTCCACTGTGTACGCAATGCCGGCCGGCAGAGATGACCAAGCCTTTGCTCAGACTGCTCAGCAGGGACGTGGTGGGGGGTCCTCCAATTCAGAGGGATCTTCCAGGAGAATCCCAAGGCTGGGGGATGGGGGCAGAGAGCTGGGCTCAGGTCAGCCCAGGATCCCGGGCCACCCCAGCGCAGCGGTGGTGAGCCAAAGGGGTGAGGCCCGCCACACCTGACCACGCCTCTGTCCTGGGCGGCGCTGGGGGGCTCTGGGCCCGACCTCACGGTCCTTCTCTGCACACAGACACTGCCCAGCACACAGGGACTTGGCTGGGGCCCTCTTGCCCATGGTAGTCAGGCGCTTATGCTTCAAGTTTCTAGGCAGCGGGCCCCAGGGACTGGGTGGACAGCTGAGCCAGTCCCGTGTCCCCACGGAGTGGGCCACATGCACCTCGGCAGTGGGGCCACAGATGGCCTCTGTGTCACCGTTTCCTGGGCAGACCCTGATGACAGGCTGGGGTGGGGGGCGCGGGTTCGAGCAGCACCTTGGGAGTTACCCTGGCCCGGAGGAGGAGCTGGGCCCTGCAGAATGGATGAGGGACAGGCATGTTTGGAGGAGGCCTGGGAGGGGGTGTCCAGTGAGGGCCAGTGGCCAGGGTGAGCCCAGACATGGTGAGGACACAGAGCAGAACCCGGTGTCCACTGGGGTGCAGCCCAGCCAGCTGAACGTGAGTGTGTGTGTGTGTGTGTGTGTGTGTGTGTGTCTGTGTGTGTCTGTGTGTGTTCGCGTGCGTTCACGTCAACCACCTGCACATGGTCTGGTTGCCTGTGTGTGCGTGTATGCATCTGGTGTGTGCACTGCAGGCTTTTCCAGGTGATGCTGGTCCTTTGCTCTGGGTCAGGGCTGACCCCATCTGAGACGGGAAGGGAGCTGGCCAGTACACTACCCTGCCCCTTCCAGGCCCACCACCCAGAACCTGCTTCACTTGGGTGCTCAGATACAGGCCCCGCTCTCTTGAATGAAGGTCATCAGAGAGAAAGAAACACTGGGGTGTTGAGGGGCTCCCCAAATGCTGTGCACTTCCTTGGGCTTTGTGGTTAAATTACCCCAAAAGCCAAAGAGCCCTGCAAGGTGGGCATGAAAGTATTACTATCCCTGTTTTCAGATGCAGAAGTGGAGGCTCAGAGAAGTGAGGTCACTCCCCCAAGGTCACACAGAAGGGCTGGGATTTGTCCTGAGCCCACCTGGCCACCGGCTTTCTGCAGAATGTACCCCCAATCGCACCTGCTCCAGTGACAGCCCTCCACAGCATTGGAGTCACCAGCCCCCACACTGTGCAGATGAGAAACTGAGTCTCAGACACACTCAGAGATGCCCAAGTTTCCATAAGGCACGACCAAGCTGAGAGTACTGTGCCTTTCCCCACCCCCACCCCCACCCCACCTCTAGTACTGCGGATTTTTTTTTTTTTTTTTTTTTTTTGCAGTACTGGGGATTGAACTCAGGGGCATTCTACCTTCGAGCTGTACCCCCAGCCCTATTTTTTATTCTTTATTTTGAAACCAGGTCTCACTAAGTTGCTGAGTGCCTCACTAGGTAGCTGAGGCTGGCCTCGAACCCGGATCCTCTGGTCTCAGCCTCCCAAATGCCTGGCTCTAGTACTGCGGATTGAACCCAGGGGCAGTCTGCCTCTGAGCTATACCTCCAGCCCTTCTTATTTTTTGTTTTGAAACAGGGTCTTGCTAAGTTGCTGCAGGGCTCGCTAAATTCCTATTTTGAAGGTTGGCTTCAAACCTGCAATCCTCCTGTCACAGCCTCCCAAGTACTGGGATGACAGACATGTGTCACTGTACCTGGCTGAGAGTACTTTGCTTTTGATTTGAGCTCAGGCTGAGGCAGCAACTGGACCGTCCCAGTGGTAATTAGGGCTCCACAAGCCCACAGCTGGTTGCACACAGGGCCACCTCCCTCCTTCCTTTAATCTCTCCCTGCTCTGCACAGGCGCTGAGAAGCCAGACCCCAGAGACTCAGAAGTGCAAATGAGGCCCCTTCCCTGTAACCTGTACCCCACAATTAACTTCTCACTTCACACCCACAGCCCCACAAATTCCAGATGGAGTAAACAGTTACATATGAAATATTAAGCCATAAAAAAAAAAGCTAGATGAAAACAGAATCCAATACTTATCAGGCCTTGGGAGAGAGACAGGCTTTCCAAGCTCAGGAGGAATGAAATCAATTGTAAAAAGGAAGCTGGTTTGGCCAAGTCAAAACAAGAACAAGGAATGTAAGAAAACAACAAAAACGAAAAGCTACACAGCATAGATGGGGAAGTATTTATGGCAAATGTGGAAGAAAAAATGGTAGCTGTGTTCATATTTAAAGAATTTATTTAAAACGATTAGGGAAAGCCAGGCATGTTGGTGCACACCTGTAATCCAGGTACTGGAGACAAGGAGGATCACAAGTTTGGGACTAGTCTCAGCAAGTAGTGAGAGTCACCAATCTAGTGAGACCCTGTTTCCAAATAAAAGTAAAATGGAGCTGGGGGTGTAGCTCAAAGATAGAATGCCTCTGGATTCAATCCCCAGTACCACAAAAAAATAAAAATAAATAAATAGATTAAGGAAACACCAAAAAAGCATCAAAAAAGGGGTAGAGAAACAAACAAAAGAGAAAATAAGGTGGTTAACAAACATTCAGGAATATTCAAACTCATGCCTCATCAAGGAAGTACAGATTTTTATAAAATACCATTTGTGCTTATCAAATAAGCAGCAGTCTTAACAACCTGACAACAACAAACACAAAACTAAAGTTAACACCCAGTGCAGCCAGGCTGGGAGGCCGTGGTGAAGCTGGCGAAATTTATCCCAGTACTTAGAAGGCTGAGACAGGAGAATCTCAGGTTTGAGAACAGCCTCAGCAACTTAGTGAGTTTCCCAGCAAGACCCTGTTTCAAAAATTAAAAAAGGGCTGGGAGTGCAGCTTGGAGGTAGGATGCCACTGGGTCAATCCCCAGCACCACAAAATAAACAAATAAATAATACAAATAAATAAAAAATAAAATGGGCTGGGGGTGTAGGTCAGAGGCAGAATGTTCCTGTGTCACTGGGGGTTGAACCCAGGGGCATTTTACCTCTGAGCTACATCCCCAGCTCTATTTATTTATTTATTTATTTATTTATTTATTTATTTATTTATTTATTTAGAAACAGGATCTTACTAAGTTGCTGAGGCTGGCCTTGAACCTGGGATTCTCCTGTCTCAGCCTGGGATTACATACCTGGGATTACAAGTATGAGCCACCATGCCTGAGTTTATTTATTTATTTATTTATTCATTTATTTATTTATTTATTATTTTGAAACACTGCTGAGGACGGCCTCAACCTTGCAATCCTCCTGTCTCAGTGCTGGGATTACAGATGTGCACCACCACACCTGGGAAATTCTAACTGAAGTTTGGTAACGTACAAGACACAGTTGAGGGCGCACTCTGGCCTGCAGGGAAAGGGTGTGGGGCCGCACCCTCACTGCAGTTTGCAGAGCACAGGTTTCACCTGGCTTTGGGAATCAGTTTGGCAAGGGGCTGCACATATCCGAGACGGTTTCCTCCCTGGGAATAAGCCTTAGAGACTCCTGCCTGTGCAACCGAGATTAGCAAGAAGCCCCATCACTGCCCCCAGCTGCAAACAGCCCATGACCCGTTCCTACAAATGGAATGTTCTTCTGCAATGAAAACCAGCAAGCACCGTGCATCACAAAGGCGTAAATACTCCCAAACACTGCTGGCTGCGAGAGCCAGGTCAGGAGAGACACGCCTGTGATGATCACACGTACTCAAGCAACCCACGGAGACCTGCTTCAAAACAAAAACTTTAAGAAAAAAGGCTTGGGGTGTAGCTCAGAGGTAGACTGACCCTGGGTTCAATCCCGAGTCTCTCTCTCTCACACACACACACCTAAAACAAATACAAATACACCTCGGGGCTGTGGAAGGATGCCATACTCTTGACTCAACAGTCCTACTTCTGAGAACTTATCATAAGAAAATAATTCCAATGCTTGTAATTCTAGTACTTTGGAGGCTGAGACAGGAAGATCGCAGGTTCAAAGACAGCCTAGGCAATTTAGTGGTGCTCTCAGGAACCTAGTAAGACCCTGTTTCCAAATAAGATATAACAACGGGCTGGGGGTGTAACTTGGAGGTAGAATGCCTCGAGGTTCAATCTCCAGTACTTCTCGCCAAAAAGAAAATAATTCCAGGCAGAGAAGATTGTATGGCCAGAAAGTTCCATTGCTGCTGGATATAGTGATAATTTTTTTTTTTTAAAGCCAGTGGAGTGGCACACAAGTAATCCAGTACTTGGGAGGCTGAGACAGCCTCGAGGATCACAGGTTGGAGACCATCCTCGGCCACTGAGCAAGACCCTAGCAACTTTATGAGACCTTGTTCCAAAATGAAAAATAAAAAAGGCTGGAGTGTAGCTCAGAGATAGAATTCCCCTGGGTTCAATCCCCAATACAATACAAAAAAAAAAGGAATGGCTAAATCAATCACAGCACAACCATCTTATTGAATGATCACTTGGATGACATTACTGAATATTTCCCAACTTGAAAATCATGTAAGATCGGCAAATGAGCAGATCCTACAATTCCATTCCCACGACGGAGATGAACAAACATTGCACGTACAAAGATGTTCTTAGCAACAGTATGCACAGCATCTAAAATAGAACCTAAATGCCCATCATGGGAGAAGGCTGGGCCCATTGGGAATAGCCCTGCCCAGGAATACTATACATCTGTGAAGATGAGGAGCCACCATTACATCTAACAAGAGGGAATGAATCTCACAATGAAATGTGCCAAAGTAGCCAGAAGTAATGAGCAGACATGTGGACTTGTTTATACATGCAAAAACAGGGGAAATCCTTCTATGCCATTAGAAGCCAAGACAGTGTCTGCCTTTGTGAGGGACAACCTGGAAAGGCCCTAAGGCAGCGGGACAAGAGGAGCTGGATTTGTTCCATGTCTGGGTTTCGGCTGTGGTTATTGTTTGTGAAAAATTCACTAAGCTGTTGGGATTTGTACACTTTCTTGTATGCAAGTGATATTTTAATTCTTTACAAAGTTTGTGTGGAGATGAGGGGTACTAGGGGTTGAACCCAGGGCATCAACTACTGAGTTGTACCCCTAGCCCAATTTTTAAATTTTTGAAACAGGGACTAGCTAAGTTGCTAAAGGTCTTGCTAAACTGCTGAAGCTGTCTTTGAACCTGTGATCCTCCTGTCAACCTTCCAAGTACTGGGGTTACAGGTACGTGCCACCGTACCCGGCTATCATATATCATTTAAATGCCAGGGGAAAAAATAGTCTCGTGCTGTTAGTACTCTGATCCAGGCTGGCACGTCGCTAGCAGTGCCGGGACCCTCGCCCCGCCCCACCACCATTGCAGCCCAAACTGTGTTCCTGGCCCGCCAGGAAGCTGCTGTGCTAATTTGCTTAGCAAAGTCAGAGAGAGCTCCCCTCCGAGTCTGCAACTCAGAAGAAAACTGCTGCAGAACAGAGGCAGGGATACGCGGAAGGCATTAACCTGACGAATCACAAAGAACTGTAAATTTGATAAGTGTTTATTAGAAATATGAAAATGAGGCTTCAAATTTGCTTGTTTGCCTGAAATGAAGGCTGAATCTCCCTCACCAACAAGGACATCCAAGTGGCCAAAAGACGCACACAATTCTAGTTGGCTCTAATTGACTGAAAATTCAGTGAGATGCTCAAATGGAGGCACACAAAAGAGACAGCTAGCTGCGCCGGGAGTGGTGCTGCACACCTGTAATTGCAGTACTTGGGAGAATGAGACAGGAGGATTGAAGGTTTGAGGCCAGCCTTGGCAACTTAGCAAGACCTTGTTTCAAAACTTAAAAAGTAGGGGCTGAGCCAGGCATGGTGGTGCACACTTGTAATCTTAGTACACGGGAGACTGAGACAGGAGGATCACAGGTTTGTAGCCAGCCTCAGCTACTTAGTGAGGCCGTCTGCCACTTAGTGAGACCCTGTTTTAAAACAAAATAATAAAATAGAGTGGGAGTGTAGCTTAGAGGTAGAACGTCCCTGGGTTTCATCCAGAAAGAGAGAGAAAGGACAAATTATGCAGATGCAAAATCTCTGGAAGATGGTGACTGTCACATCGGACACATTGGAGCACGGAAGGAAAGCCAATCATTCAGTGTACCTTCCGACGGCGTCTAGCTGGCTCCGGCTCCTCTTTCCACTGTTGTCCAGACAGCTTTTACAGGAAGCCTCAGCCCTGGCCCCTGTCCAGCAGGGACACCTGTCTCTCCTCTCCCTTCCACAACCCGAGCTGGTCTCAATTCTAGTCCTGACAATGACATCTGTGATGACGATAACAAGGGTTTTACGGCACCTACTACATTCCCGGCCATATTTCTCCTCTGTCTACACTCAAGCCCTAAGAGTCGTCATACCCATTCCACAGGTGAGGAAGCTGGAGCACAGAGTCACGTGCCTCAGGTCAGCATCTGTCCGCTGCTCCCAAACCCAAGCTGCAGGCTGCCTCCCTACGGGGACAGTGGCGTCAGGAAGGAGTCCCACACTCCGCCCTGCGTCCCTGTTCCCACTTCGGTGAACAGCTGTTCAGGATGCTGAACATGCTCAAAGCAGGCAGCGCCCGGCAGGGATAAGGGAGATGTGTTCCCAGAAGCAGGGACTGGAGATGGGAGGGGGGCCTGAAATCAGATCAGAAATGTGAGCTTGGCAAATACTGATTTTCACAGAGGTGCGCCCTGGTACACTGTTCTCCCATGAACGCCTTGGGTGGACAGGAACCCGGCCCAGAGGCCCCCGCACGGCCCGGGTCTGCCCAGCTGCCCCAGCACTGAGTGGGTGGGGTCTGCCCACAGGTGCTCCGTCCCACCTCAGTGGGGAGCACAGAGGCCGAGAGGGGAGAAGGGGTTGCCTGGTGCTCCCTGCAGGGGGCAGGAAGGGCCAAGCACCCATGGGACTGTCCCTCTCTGAGTGCACTCATGGGACTGACCCTTGGCCTGAGGACACCCTGCCACACACACACACACACACTTGCACACTCACACAAGCATCTCTCCTGCTTGAAGAGTGGGGCTACTGTCTACACTGCCCAGGAGACGTGGCACCCCTCCCCATCTCCAGGATCATTGAAACCAGGGACTTTCTACCTCCAAGCTTCGCCCCCAATACCCTCTCCTTTTTTTTTAAGCAGGATCTTGCTAAGTTGCTGAGGGTCTCAATAAGATACTGAGGCCTTGAATCTTCCATCCTCCTGTCTCAGCTTCCCAAGTACTGGGATTACAGGTGTGTGCCACTGTGCCTGGCTTTAAACAAGTTTGGTTTCAAAAGCAGGGAACAGCTGTAGTAGGTGGATCCCAGATTTAAGGCCAGTGTGTGGTACCTTGGCAAGACCCTGTTTCAAAATAAAAAGGGCAAGCCAGGTGTGGTGGCAGCCCAGTACTTGGGAGGCTGAAATAGGAGGATCACAGGTTCGAGGACAGCCTCACAAGTAGTGAGACTCTCATCAACCTAGCAACACTCTGTTTCAAGATAAAAATAAAATAGGTAGCTCAAAGTAAAACCCCCCAGCGTTCAATCCACAGTACCACATACACAAAAAGGGCTGGGGTTCTAGTTCAGAGTTAGAGCACCCTGAGTTCAATCTCTAGTTACACACACACATACATACACACACACACACACACACACACACACACACACACACACACACACACAAGGCTTTTGAGTTTCTGAGCAGGATTTGGTCCAGACTCCAGTCCAGGACTGCACTGTGCTTCAGAAAGCACCCACCCCTGGTGCCTCTGAGCCACGGGTGCAGCCTGGGAGCAGAGGAGGGGCTGGCTGCGGAAGGGCAGGAGGACGGGCCCCTGGTCTGGTGCTCAGGCTCCCGAGCTGGACAGAATGCTGCCACAGAGCTGCATGGCTGTGCTGCAAACCCCTCCACCAGCCCAGCTTCCAGCAGCCTGGCCCAGAGATGCAAGGAGCCTGGAGCCACCTTGCTGAGCCAACAGGATGGAGATCCTAAGAGGCGTCTGCTGGCCTGTGCTTTCACTGCAGGGAGCAGAGCCCGAAGGCGGAGTTTGCACCCGCTCTGCGGCTGCTCCTGTGGACCCCAGGGTCAGGGGGACCAGAGTGTGACAGAGCCCCTCTCTGACAGCTCCTTTGCCCTGGAATTAGGACAGTTCAAAAAAGACCAAGAAACTGGGATCAAGGGGCTGATCCCAGTCCCTCCTGCCCAAGGGTCAGCTGTCAGGCGACTACAAATGACCTGCTGAGAAGCCTGGCCAGGGGCCCTCACAGCCAAGGTCCAAGTTGGGCAGGGGAACTTGGGCAGGCCAAGTCGCAGAATGGTGACATCCCAGAGTCTGAGGCTCCTGCCTCTCGTCCTCACTCCTACATGGATTTGCTCAGCACCTGGGCAAGAGGGTGTCTGTGTCCGGGGCAGGGGCTTCCTGTCTCCTGGCGGTAGAGGAAAGGCTCAGAACCTATTTCTAATGTCCCCAGCCCATGCTCCCCAGCTGACTGGTGGCCAGAGCTTCATCTTTCTAGAAGGCCTGGGAGCAGCCAGGAATCCCCTCCTCTCCTCACCCCAGCCTCCCTCCAGCCATCCTCCTCCAGCCCTTTGTGATGTCACTGCTGTTGCCATGGGAACCCTGCCAACCAAGCGGATGACTTCACAGCGGACTGACAGACGGACGGGAGGGGCTGGGCCCTGGGTCTTGTGGCAAAGGTTTCTGACAATTACCACCTGGCAAGGTGGTAAGGGGATGGCATGTCTCCTGTGCCCAAGCTTGGGAACTGGATGCGGTGGGGGGGGGGGGTCCCTCCTCCTTCTTCATGGGGGTGAAAGAGGGAGGGGGAGGGGCCTCTGTCTGTCCTGGATGGCTGGAGGCCCACAGTGGGAGGGGCTTCAAGCCTCAGTTTCCCTTCCCAGAAAGTGGGATCCAGACCACACCGAGGGCTCCCTGCTACCCTGTCCCCCAAGGGCTGTTTAGCAGCAAACACTGGCACACAGCGGGGCCATACAGGGGTATGCTGCTCGTCCTGCATGAATCATAGCCAGATGGGGCTTCCAGAAGGTTCCCCCCAGCCTGGAGCCTCTGCCTAGGGGCTCCACTTGGCCCAGCCACTCTGGGGAGCCCATCACATGCCCCCCCTAGCACCCCCAGAGGCCTCCCAGACACCTGCTCTGCGCCTCGCCAGCACACTGCTGGGGTTGCCATGGGGACGGTCGGGGGGGGCAGTGTGGGTGCACACAGCTGTCTGGAGGAGCGCACACGTGTGGGTGTGCACCTTGTGTGTGTTCACACCGGCAGAGGCATCACTAAGGGCACACAGACACACCTGGGAGTGTGCACTCCCAGTGCATTCTACACCCACACGTGTGCACACGCAGCTGCAGGTGTTCTCACACCAGGAAAGGGATTCCCCACTGCACACTCGTGCATGAAGCACAAGCCACACACCATGGGGCACAGGAGGCCATCCCAGTAAAGTGTGCTCTCAGCTGCCTGGCTCCAGCAAGCAGGTGCATCTGAGTCCCGACAGGACCGGCGTTTCCTTCCAGGCCAGCACCCCTGCTTCCTAACTCCAAGTCTCCTGGGCTCTGAACGCATACGTGCCTCCAGGGCCTGGGCTGCCCACCTCCCTAGAAGTTACCAGGACCCAAGAAAGTGTGGAGGATGCCAGGTGCGGTGGTGCACGCCTGTAATCTGAGCTACTCTGGAATCTGAGGCAGGAGGATCGAAAGTTTGAGGCCAGTCTGGGCAACTTAGACTCTGTCTCAAAATAAAAAGAATAAAAACAGTCAGGGATTTAGCTCAGCGATAAAGCACCCCTGGGTTTAATCCACAGTGCAGAAAAAAAAAAAAAAAAAAAAAGAGGGAGGAGGAGGAGACTGCTAGTGGAGGAAGGAGAAACCACATCCACTCAGAGCCCAGCACCTGCCCCCAAGGGTGTGTGGGGCAGTCTTTTCCTGGGGCCTCTACCATTGAGGAGAGTCGGGATGGACCTGCTGTCTGGGGCAGGATTCTCACAGCCATGTTAGCAGGGAGGGACTGGCCTGTGCCCACTGTACAGATGACGAAACTGAGGCTCAGAGAGCACAAGCCCAGGCAGCAGAGCAGGACAGCAGCCCAGGCAGGCCCCGCCCCCCACAGACAGCACCCTGGCTCCCTACAGGCACGGGGAAGGAAGCCAAAGCTCTTCTCAGCCCCACCCCGGCTGCATTGCACTTCAATCCCACAACTCTGCGAGGTCTGTGGGAATTAAGGAAGAAGCCTCTCCAGTTTCCAATTAAGGAAACAGAAGCTCAGAGAACGAAGGCAACTTGCCCAAGGTCACAGAGCCCTCAGAAAGTTCCAGAGCTGGTGAGGATGAAAAGGAAGGGGACCCCCATGAATCAGAAACCCTCCTGACCCAGGCCCAGCCCCGCTCCTCCGGCCTCCGCCCAGCCAGGGCCAGAAGCAGCCGCAGCCGCAGCCCGGCAGGCAGGAGGGCGGGTTGCAGCCCCCAGTTCTCCTTGCTCCTGACTCTGCAGCTAACACGATGAAGACCAGAAGCTAATGTAATGCAATTGTCCGCGTGGAGAGCACATGCGGCAGTGGCCACCTCTCATGATCAGCTCTGATAATTCTTGGCTCCACAGATGCACCCCCACCCTAATCCCTGGCCTGGCTCCCAGCCCCACACCCTCTCCTCACCCCACCTGCCCAGGCTTGGGGGTGGGAATGAAGAGAAGCCCCCCACCCAGGATGGATGACCAGTGGATATCCAAGGCTGGAGGGGGCCCACACAGCAGCCCAGCCTGCCCCTGTAGCCACAAATGGTGCTAAACAGAGCCTCCGGGAGTGTGGCCTTGGCCGGCCGATTGGACAAGGCCACCCAGGCCCCAGTCACAGCCCAAGAGGCTTGGTGGGGTGGGGGCTGGAGCCCCACAGCTTCCTCCCCGAGAAATGCCCTGGGAGGCCACCCTGCCCCTCAGGCAGATTATAACTAGCTCCCACTTCCAAGAATGAAAGTGTCACTTGGAGCTGGGCATGGTGGTACACGCCTGTAATCCCAGGACTTGAGAGGCTGAAACAGGAGGACTGTAGGTTCGAGGCCAGCCTCAGCCACTTAGCAAGACCCTTAGCAACTTAGCAAGACCCACACACATACACACACACACACACACACACACACACACACACACACACGCCACTAGGCACAGACCACCATGCAAGTGGGTAAATTGAGACCTGAGTCAAGAAGCAACTTATCTGAGGTCACAGAGCCAGGGAGTGGCGGATGTGATGCCCAAGGCCCAACCTGGGGCCAGGCCACAGCCCTCAGGAGACAACAGCAGTACCCTGGAGCCAGCCAGCCGACCCCTGGCTCCCCGCCCCAGGCTGGTGGACACAACTCGCCAGCCCGGCCCGGAGCCTGGCACTGCTGGGCTCGGCAGGCAGACGCCGCTGGTCAGGAATGCAGAATGGGCCTTTAAGTACCTCAGCGATTTCATGCGCTGGCGTCTCCCTCTTTCCCGAGCCGCTGGAGGCGCCGGGCCGCGCCGCTGAGGCCTAATGAGCTGTGAAGGTCCATTTTTCAAAGTTAAACATTTCCTGGGCTCCCTGGCCCAGCCCTTAGACACAGCCTGGCAGCGTCCAGGGTGCAGAGCCAAGACAGCCCCTCGGGGAGGCTGTCTTGCACATGGATATTCACTATGCCCTCGTGTCTCATCACCCAAATCCAGGGAAAATCTCCCCGAGTAGCCAACCTGTGGGACACAGGGCCGGGGCGCACAAGGACTGCGAAGCAGGAGCAGATCCCAGCCCAACAGTGCGCAGGGGCGTGGAGTCCAATCCCTACCCCCTTTTACAGAAGAACAAGCCCAGGAACCATACAACCCTGATGTTAGGGACCACAGGCAGGGCCTATCCACCTGGAATCCCTCAGGGTCCAGCCTGGAGCCAGGCACACAGGAGGTGCTCAATACAGGTTTGTTGCCAGGAGCAACCCACCAAGGCTGCAGAGCCACCTGTGTCAGCCACACAGGGAGACCCCAGACTCCTGCATCTGTGGCTCGGGCCTGGGAGGCTCAAACTGACCCCATCTGCTGGGGTCAGTGAGCTCTGAGGCTCAGACCCTGCCTCTGAGGGTGGGAAGACCCAGGCAAAGCTGGGTCCAAGGCCAGCCCAGCTACTGCCTGGCCCTATGAGTTTGGTCAAGTCACTTCTCTGGGCCACAGTCTCCAATTTGGTGACATTGATTAGTCTCTTGATCTGGGGGGCTTCTCTACTCCCTTTCTCCCAAAGTCCTGTGTATATAATGGTGTCTTTTTCCAAGCCCCTGTAGGGATTTCTATATCTACCATCATTCATTCTATATCCTCCATCACTCAGCCATCCACAGATCTATGCATGCTTCACCCAGCTTTCCTATCATCCATCCACTCACCACGCATCCATCTGTCCATGCATCCATCCATCCATCCATCCATCTACTCATCCATCCATCTACTCACCCATGCATCCATCCATCCATCCATCTACTCATCCATCCATCCATTCATCCATCCATCCATCCATCTACTCACCCATGCATCCATCCATCCATCCATCCATCCATCCATGTACTCACCTATGCATCCATCTGTCCATCTATCCACTCACCTATCCATCCGTCCGTCCATCCATCTGTCCATCCATCCAACCATCTACTCACCCATGCATCCATGCATCCATGCATCCATGCATCCATGCATCCATGCATCCATGCATCCATGCATCCATGCATCCATGCATCCATGCATCCATCCATCCATCCATCCAACCATCTACTCACCCAAGCATCCATCTTTCCATCTATCCACTCACCCAAGCATCCATCTGTCCATCCATCCACCCACTCACCCATCAACCTACCTGTCTGTCCATCTGTCTAGTCATTCATCTAACCATTCTTTTTTTTTTTTTGGTGGTACTAGGGATTGAATGCAGGAGCATTCTACCTCCTCCAAGCTACACACCCAAGTCCTATTTGTTTTTATATTAGAACAGGGTCTTGTTAAGTTGCTGAGGCTGACCTCAAACCTGCAATTGTCCTGTTTCAGACTCTCCATTACTGAAATTAAAGGTGTGCACCAATACACCTGGCCATCATTTATGAATCACATGTGTCAAGAATGTCATGTGCCAGGGCCAGAGCCCAGGTCTCCACCTGTTGACCTGGGCATTCCCCAGGATGCCAGGTGTTCAGATGGCTGCAGGAGCACACATCCTGTCACTGCAGTGGCTCTGATCCCTGCCTGTTCAGGGAAGAACTCCTGGGCCTCATGGAGACCATCAAAGGCTAAGGGAATGCTGGGTGCAATGGTACACACTTATAATCTCAGTACTTGGGAGATTGAGACAGGAGAATCACAGGTTCAAAGCCAGCCTCAACAACTTAGTGAGACCCTCAACAACCTAGCAAGATCCTGTTTCAAAATAAAAAATAAAATGGGCTGGGATGTAGCTCGGAGGTATAACACCCCTGGGTTCAATCTCTAGCACCCCCCCCAAAAAAAGAGAGAGAGAGAGAAAGAGAATTAACTATTGATAAACATAACTGTTTACATGAATCTCCAGATAATTTTGCTGAGTGAAAGTGAATCCAATCCCTAAAAGTTACATACTAAATAACTCCATTTATATAGTCTACTTGACATGACAATATCACAGAAATGAAGAACAGATTAGTGGCCAGGGGTCAGAGATGGGATTGGAGTCAGAGAGGTGGGTATGTCAATAAAGCAGGGGTGTTTGTGCAGTAGGTGGTACTGTACATCTGGACCAATTACTATCGATGTCCCGAGTATGACATGATGCTATAATGTGTCAGATGCTATCACTGTAGGAAACCGGTACACGAAATTTTTGTATTATTTCTCACAACTGGGTGGGACCATACAGTTACTTCAAAGGGCTTACTTTTAAGTAAGTAAAATAATGCTATTGTAAATGAATGATGTTCCTCAATAAAACGCATAAGAGCAACTGGATTGACAGAGGTGGGATGAACTGAAACTTGATCCCTACCTCATACCATAGATTAAAATGAATTCCAGGTGAATTGAAGGTTCTGCTGTCAAGCACAAAACAACAAGGCTTCTAGAAAACCACATGGAAGAGCATCTTTGAGATCATGAGGTAATAAAATATTTCTTTATAAGCTAACAAAAAGCACTAGCCATGAAGGGTAACTTGGACTACATGAAAATGAAAACCATCCTCTCATTAAAAGACAGGATTGGCAGAGTGAAAAAGCAAACCTTAGCGTGGGAGGAGATATTTGCAATGCATATCACCAAGAGAGGAAGAATTGACAAAGGATTTCTATAAATGCATAAGATAAAGACAACTCAGCAGAATAATGGATAAATAGAATTTTTGTTTGTTTTTCTGTTACTAGAGATTGAACCCAGGAGCATTCTACCTCCAAGATATACCCCCAACCCTTCTTATTTTTTAGTTTGAAACAGGGTCTTGTTAACTTGCTGAGGGTCTCGCTGAGTTCCTGAAGCTAGCCTCAAACCTGTGATCCTCCTGTCTCAGCCTCCCAAGTACTAGGATTACAAGTGTGCACCACCATACCCAGCTGAGTAAGAGTTTTTAACACATACTTTACCAAAGAGGATATCCAAATAGCCAATAAATTTATGAAAAAGTGCTCACTAGAAAGGCTATAGTGGAAAGGACGGATGATATAAAGTGTTGGCAAAGATGGAGAACAATCAAAACCTTGATGCGCTGCTTGTGGGAGTGCACAGCTGCTCTGGAAAACCATTCTACTAAACCCAAACATGGACATAACCTGTAACCCTACTATAGCCACCTCTAGGTATCTGTCTAAGAGAAGTGATTGAGCATGCCCACCAAAAAGTAGGTCCAGAAGTGTCTACACCAGGAAACTGAAACAACCCAAATGTCTAAAAGTAGAATAGGTATGTGGAGTACTATACAGCATTGAAAATAAACCAACCATATCTACATCAGCATTTACAGATCTCACATATACTGTGTTGAATAGAAGCCGCCAGCCTCAGAAAAACACTATTGTGTGATTCCATTCACAATGAGCCTAAAGCAGTAACACTGAGCCACAGCATCAAAATCAGGAGGAAAGAGGGGTTGGACCATGAGGAGACGGGATGCAGGATTCTGAGATGAAAGCCATGTCTTATTTTCTTGTTTCTTTCCTTTTGTTTTTGTGGTGATGGTGGTGGTGGGTACTGAACCCAGGGGTATTCTATCTCCAAGCTATGCCCCAAGCCCTATTTTATTTTTTATTTTAAAACAGGATCTTGCTAAGTTGCTAAGGCTGTCCTCAAACCTGCAATCCTCCTGTTTCAGCTTCCCAAGTACTGAGATTATAGGCATGCACTCCTGCACCCAGCTAGGTCAAGTCTCATGTCTTGACCTGGGTGGTTCTTGTATAGATTTCACCTTATCATACTTCATGGAGCTGCATATGTTTCTTTTTAACAAGTTTCGTTTTTTTAAAAAGATAATACCAGGAATGTAGGACTTCCAGCAGAGCATAGTAAAAGGTCGCCAAATCCTCTCTCTAAAACGGTCAAAATTCTGAAAAAAAAAAAAAATCATTGCAGTATCCTAGAAATTGACCAAGGATATTTATTTATAGAAAAATACTGCCAGGAACTATGGTGTGCACCTGTAATCCCAGTACTTGGGAGGCTGAGACAGAAGGATCATAGGTTCAAGGTCAGCCTCAGCAACTTAGCAAAACCCTATCTCAAAGTAAAAATAAAAAGGGATGATGATGTAGCTCAGAGGTAGAAGGCCCCCAGGTTCAAGCCCCAGTACCACAAAAAAAATTTTTTTTTAAAGAATAAGAAAAGAAAGAAAACCCAGCCACACCAGCAACTCTTGGGGTTAATGACCAGAATCCAGAGCCACTACAATATAGTGTCTGAAGTATCCTTTCAACCCAGAATTATAAGGCATGCAAAAAGCAGAAAAAGAGAGACCCTTATTGAGAGGGGAAAAAAAATCAGTCAACAGAAACTACGAGGGAGCACCCCCACCCCACCCCACCCGGTGCTGATACAGCAGAAGCTCTAAAGCAGCTAAAATAAGTCATTCAAAGAGCCGGGTATGGGGGCACAGCCTGTTACCCCAGTACTTGGGAGGCTGAGACAGGAAGATTGCGGGTTTGAAGCCAGCCTCAACAACTTAGGGAGGCCCTGCCTCACAATGAGTAAAATAAGGATGGAGATGTTGCTCAGAGGTAGAATGCCCTTGGGCTCAATCCCCAGTACCAATGACAATAACAAAAAAGGGATAATAAGAACCTCAATGAAGAGAAATTATTTTTTAAATGGACAATTTGGAGTTAAAAAATATAATCACTGAAATGAAAAATTCACTGGCAGGACTCAACAGAATTAAAATGGTACTCTAAAAATATTTACCTAACACGAAAAAAGGGAGCAAAGGAGAAAATGACATGAGACATAAAAACTAAGAAAATGGCAACCACATGAAATAAAAATATTAAAATGAATGGGCTAAACAGCCCAATTAAAAGGCAAAAGCTGTCAGACTGGATGAAAAGAACAAATCCAAATATACACTGTCTAAAAAGACATATTTTCCTTCAATTGTACAAATATGTTGAAAGTAAAAGGATAGAAGATATATATGCAAATAATAACCAGGGCTGGGGGTGTAGCTCAATGGTAGAGCGCTTGCCTAGCATGCATGAGACCCTGGGCTTCATGCCCAGAACTGCAATAACAATAAATAATAACCATAACAGAGCTTGAGGAGGTAAATTAACTTCATATTAAACAAACTTTAAGACAAGAGCCAGGTGTGGTGGTGCATACCTGTAATCCCAGTACATGGGAGGCTGAGACAGGAAGATCGCAGGTTTGAGGCCAGTAATTTAATGAGACCCTGTTTCAAAATTAAAAAACAAAATAGGGTTGAGGTGTATCTCAGATGTAGAGCACCTCTCGGTTCAATCCCCAGTATCCCCCCCAAAAAAGCCAGGAAATGGGACTGGGGTGTAGCTCAGAAGTAGAACGCCCCTGTGTTCAATCCCCAGTACCATTAAAAAAAAAAAAAAAAAAAGACAAGCAATAGTACCAAAGATAAAGAAGGATATTTCATAATGACCAACCTGCTGGTACCTTGGAAATATGTAACAGTCATAAATGAATATGCCCATAATCACAGAGACCCAAAAACATGAAGCAAAAATTGACAGAATGGTAAAATGAAAGGGCTCTTCAGCAAGAGCAGTTGAGATTGCGACACTGCGCTGCGCTCTCAGTAACGGGAAGAAAGACCAGACAGACGCCAGAGAGCACGTGGCAGTCAGACAGCCCCGCCATCAACGCCACCCAACTCACACTCGCAGAGGTCCCACCCGACGGCTACACACCCCCTTCAAAAGCACAGGAATAGAAAGGACTGTTAGGACAACTTTCTGACAACAGAGTAGACAATTTAAATGGAGTGGACAAATTCCTAGAAAGATACAAATTACCAAAACTGATTCAGTAAGACACAGAAAATCTGAATAGACTTAAAATCAGAAAATAAAGACCAATTAATTTAAAATCTTCCCACAAAGAAAGCTCAGGCCCAGATGGTGTTAGCTGTGAATTCTGACAAATGTGTTAAAAAAAAAAATCAGCCAAGTGTGATGGTACATGCCTATAATCCCAGTGCTTGAGAGGTTGAGACAGGAGGATTGAAGGTTTGAAGCCAGCCTCAGCAACTTAATGAGGCCCTCAGGAACTGAGTGAGACCCTGTTTCAAAATAAAAAATAAAAGGAACAGAGGGTGTAGCTCAGAGGTAGAAGGCCCCTGGATCCAATTCCCAGTACCAAACAAAAACAAAACAAAATAAAAAAGACCTGGGTGTATTTCAAAGGTAGAATGTCCCTGGGATCAATCCCCAGTACCAATAAATACATTAAATTAAATAATGTCAAATCTTCAGAAAAACAAAAGAAGGAAACAAACAAACAAAACTTTGCTACATATTCTATGAGATTAGTAATTTTCCTGATACCAAAACTAGACATCACAAGAAGACAACAGACCTGTCTGTCTCATGGACATTGATGCAAAAATCCTTAACAAATATTAGCAAATTAAACCCAGCAACATACAAAAAATACCACATGGGTGAGATTTTTCCCAGGAATGCAAGGTTAGTTTGATATCTGAAACTCATTCCATGTAACATACCACAGTAGTAGATAAAAGGACAAAAGCCACATAATATCCTCCATTGATGGAAAAAAAAAAAAAAAAAAGCATTTGACAAAACACTCACTGTGAAAACATTCACGACAAGGAGAAAACCCATAGCTGATATCATCTTTTTGTGTGTTTATGTGTGTGCAGGGTACTGGAGATTGAATCTAGGGGTGTTCTACATCTGAGCTACACCACCCTTTTTATTTTGAAGCAGTTTTCACTAAATTGCTAAAGCCGGTCTCTAAACTTCGATCCTCCTGTCTCAACCTTCCAAGTACTGGGTGAGATTACAGGCATATGCCACAGAGCCTGAGAGCCTGACTTTTACTTAATTTTTTTCTTTTTTCTTTTCTTTTTTTTTTTTTCTTTGTACTAAGGATTGAATCCAGGACATAAATAGGATCTTGCTAAGTTGTTGAGGGTCTCACCGAGTTGCTGAGGCTGGCCTCAAACCTGGGATCCTCTAGTCTCAGCCTTCCAAGTACAAGGATTACAGACATGTACCACTATACCCACCTGACTTCATTCTTAACAGTGAAGAATTGAACAAGTTTACCTAAGACCAAGAACAAATTATCCTTGGTAATCAACGTTATCTTGGAAGCTCCAGCCTGTAAAATAAAGCAGGAAAAAATAAAATAAAATGCATCCAGTTTGAAAAAGAAGATGTAAACTCCTCCTTATTTGCAGATGACATATGGTCCTATAGATAGAAAATCCTCAAATATCCACAAAAAGTCTACTAGAGCTAGCTAATTAATAATTGAATTGAGCGAAGCATGGTGGTGCATGCCTGTAATACTAGTACTTGGGAGTCTGAGACAGAAGGATCACAGGTTCAAGGCCAGCCTCAGCAACTTAGCAAGACCTTGTCTCAAAATACAAAAATAAAGAGCTGGGGATGTAGCTCAGAGGTAGAATGCCCCTGAGTTCAATCCTCAGTACCGCAATAAATAAATAAATAAATAAATATTTAAAATAAAATAAAATAAAAACCAAAATAAGCCGGGCATGGTGGTGCACACTTGTAATCCCAGTACTTGGGAAGCTGAGACAGGAGGATCCGGGTTTATGGTCAGCCTCAACTACTTAGTGAGGCCTTCCACAACTCAGTGAGGCCCTGTTTCAAAATAAAGAATAAAAAATAGGACTGGGGATGTAGCTCGGAGGTAGAATGCCCCTGGATTCAATCACCAGTACCGCAAAAAAAAAATACAACCAGGTGTGGTAGCTCATGCCAATACTGAGGAGGCTGAAATAGGAGGATTGCAAGCTCAAGCCAGCCTCAGCATCAGCAACTTAGCAAAATAGGTTGGGGGGTGTAGCTCAGAGGTAGACTGTCCCTTGGGTTCAATCTCCAGTACCACAGACACAAAATTCAAAATACTTAGGAACAAATTTACTAAAGACAGTCAGTAAGATTTGTATGCTGAAAATGATAAATTGCTAAGAAAAATTAAAGAAGATCTAAATACCACAGAATATCATTCCAAGTTTATAGATGAGAAGACTTAACATTTCCCAATTGATCTATAAGTTAAATACAAGCCCATCAAAATCCAAGCAGGCATTTTTGTAGAAACTGACAAGCTGGTCCTAAAATTTACATGGTATTGCAAAAGATTTAGAAAAACCAATACAATTTTGAAAAGAAAAACAAATTTGAAGGGCTTGCACTACTTAATTTCAAAATTAATTTTCAAAAACACATAATATTCAATACAGTGTGATAATGGCATAAGAATAGACATGTAAAACCAGGTGTGGTGGCTCATGCCTGTAGTCCCAGTACCTAAGAGGCCGAGACAGGAGGGTTACAGATTTGAGGCCAACCTCAGCAATTTAGTGAGGCCTTAGTGAGATTCTATTTTAAAATTTAAAAAAATGAAAAAACGGCTGAAGGTATAACTAAGAGGTAGAACACCCCTGGGTTCAATCCACACTACCACAAAAAAAATTTTTTAAGGACTGGGGATGGGTGTAGCTCAGAAGTAGCCTCTGATACAAAAAAAAAAAAAAAAAAAGAAAAGAAAGAAAGTCATGTACGTTGAAGCAATAGAAGAATCTATAAATAAACCCTTAAATTTATGGTTCTAAGAAAATTTAACATAGGGAAGACAGTCTTTTAAAAATATATATAGAAAAATGAGCTTTGATCCTTACATACTATACACAGACGTTAACTGAAAATAGTCAATAAATGGAAGTGTAGGAGCTAAAACTATAAAACTCCTAGAAGAAAACAGGAAAATCTTTGCAACGACAGATTAGGCAGAAAGAAAGAAAAAAAAAAAACATAATCCATAAAAGAAAACAATAGCCCTCCCTCTCTCTGCTCCCTGGCGGCCATGAGGCAAGCATGGCGCACCACTCCCTTCCACCATGGTGTGTCTGCCTTGGGACCAGCGACCATGGAGTGACCTCGGAAACCATGAGCCAAAACAAACCTTTCCTCCTTTCCAAAGAGAAAGAAAACAATATTGGTAAATTGGACTTTATTATAAGTAAAAATATGTGTGCTCGACAGAGATACCATTAGCAAACCGAAACCAAGCTACAGACTGGGATAAGATATTTGCAAATCATATTTCTGATAAAAGGACTTGTATCCAGAATACATACAGAACTCTCCCAATAATTTTGAAACTTGATAACAAAACAAGCCCATTAAAAATGGACAAAAGATTTGAAAAGACATTCTACCAAAGAAGAAACGCAAATGCCTGATGAACATAAGAAAAGATGTTCAACCTCATCGGTCATTTGGAGAATGCAAATTAAAACCACTATGAGATGCCACTATACACCAACTTGGAGATCTGTAATAAAAAGACCAGCAAGAGCAAGTATTGTGAGAACGTGGAGGGCAGGATCCTTGTGTCTTGCTGATGGGAACGTACAATGGGCCAGGCAAGAGCTGGGTGAGGTGGCACATGCCTCTAACTCCCGATTCTTGGGAGGCTGAGACAGGAGGACAGCAGGTTTGAGACCAGCCTCAGCAATTTAGCAAGATCCTGTTTCAAAATAAAAAATAAAAAGGGCTGGGGATGTAGCTCAGAGGTAGAAGGCCCCTGGGCTCAATCCCCAATACCAATAATAATAAGAAGAACGATATAAAAGACAGCACCTGCTGTGCTTTCCACATCTGGAGTGCAGAGCCCAGGCTTGGAGCACGGCCGCCCCATTAGTGAGGATCTCAGCATCCTCATCTGTGACCAGTGAGTCCTGTGTCTTGACTTCCTGGTCGAGAGCCACCGTGAGCAGGCTCCCAAATGTACCTGCTTCCAGGCTCAGCCTCTGCCCTTTCCCTTCCCTCTTTGGAAATGGACAGTCACATCCGAGGTCCCTGGGAGGGGGGACACGGGGGACCTGAGGAGGGGGCTCCTGAGCATGAACTTGGGGAAAAGCCCAGAGGGTATGGGCAGAGGGCAGGGTGGTCAATGTGGACGGAGGGGGCCCTGTTTCTGAGCATGGGCAGCCAGACCATGGCCCCACGCTGTGCCAACGCTCCCCCGCAGCACCAGGTGAAAAACCCAGGCCCCCCTCCTCTTCCCCTCGAGCTCATGGGGATGGAGACCAGCCTGCGCCTCAGTTTCCCCTCATGGCCCCAGCACTGACAATCCCTCTCCTGCTGGGAATCTTCCTGTGAATTCCCTCACCTAGCTGGCCACAAGTGGGTCCGGGAGCCATTGCAGGAGGGGCAGGAGTATAGCAGTGACGTGGCCAGGCGTGGGAGCCTCGGGCCCGACTGCAGTGGTGGCTGCCCCCACCCCCAGGCTGGGTGGGCACCGCTGTTGGCATCATGTCCTTAGTGCCTGAGCAGGTGCCATCCTCCCAGGAAGGGGGACAGTATCAGTACACAAGTCAGAAGACTCAGGGTCACAGAGCCCAGAGAGGTGACAGGCCAAGTCACCGGGCCCCTCCTCTGCCCATGCCAAGGCTGGCTCCTCCAGGAACCGGGACCAGCACCAGCCACCCAGGCATCCCTTGGGGCCAGCGAGCCCTGCGCCCATCCACTGGTGTGCTCATGCGATGCCCCAGGCTTCCTCCACGCTGGCTCTCTCCCTCACTTCTGAATTACTGGGTCATTTGTTCACTGTGACACTGATTCTCATGCACTCATTTGAGTAGTTGCAAAGACAAGCCTGAAAAGTCAGGGGGCCGCCATGTGAGGGGCAGGGGTGCTGGGTGCACCCGACGAATTGGACCCTGACCATGGACAGACCAGAGAGGAGCCATGGGGCTTGGCAGGGCTGGGGGGGCGCCTGAGGGTGGGGTCTGGGTGTTTGTGGGGTGGAAAGGAAGTCTGGGCTGGAGGCTGCACCTTTAGCAGCTCCTGGGCCTGTTGGAGAGGTGGGAGCAGCCTGTGTCCTCCACACATAGACCCCTGCTCGGGAATGGAGAGTGGGCAGCCTGCACCCCAGGCAGCCTGCACCCCACACATAAGCAGTCACCCTCCACCCAGCCAAGAAGCTCATCCCTCCAGCCCTTCTTGTAGGACAAACTCGCTGTTCTGCAAAGGGGCCCAGGACCAGCTCTAGCATTATCAAAAACCAGCTACTGCTGAGTGCAGTGGTGCACACCTGTAATCCCAGTATGTGGAATGCTGAGACAGGAGGATCGCAGCCTCAGAGACTTAGTGAGACCCTGTCTCAAAATAAAAAATTTAAAGGGCAGGGTACGATGTAGCTCAGAGGTAGAATTCCCAGTACCATTAAAAAAAATTTTTAAAAACATAAAAACCAGCTATTTGATTTTCTCTTCCCATTCTAAGGCTCAGCTCTTATCAGTAAAATGGGGTTGGGGTTCAGAGATGGCAGAGCTGGGTCCTGGCCCATGCCAGTGTGGGCCTGGGTCAAGTCACTGCTTCACTCTGCAACTCAGCCTCCTTGTCTGTGAAATGGGTGCTGGCACCTGCCTCCCAGCTGTGCAGAGATGCACAGAGGCACTGGGCCTGCCACCCGGGGCACAGGTGGGTGTGAGGGTCTGCGGCTATAGGTGTCCTGGACGGCCGTGGTGGACAGGAGCAGAGGGGCCCGTCTGGCATGTGTGTGTTTGTACGTGCACCAATTACCATAGATGTCTGCATGAGTGTGCATGCCTCCACGGGCACGTGTCAGAGCATGTGTGACATGCACATGTGTGCTCCGAGGGTGCACCCCTTCCTGTTTCAGGGCAGCTGTCCAGCTCCCGAAGCTGCCTGTTTCTGCTATCTTCCATTTGATCCCCAACTTGTATGGATTAGGCTGGCTGGTCACCCTGGATTTCTGGTGAGTTGTTTTTCTAAAACGCTGTCACTGGCTAAGCACATCTTTCAGATCTAGCCGTGTTCTTGCTCTGTGGGGACACCATAAGGAGGAAGCCAAAATAAGCCCAGGTGCCGGTCAGAGGGCAAATGCCTCGGAGGCCTGAGTCTCTTCCCCAAGGCCCCCGGGGAGCCCATCTCATAACCTCTGTCTTCTCTACTGAATTTGCAAAAAAAGAAAAGAAAAGAAAGAAAGTGAGCAAACTGGACATTGTGGCACATGCCTGTAATCCCAGTAATTGTGAGGCCAATCCCAGGTTTGAGGCCAGCCTCAGCAACTTAGCAAGACCCTGTTTCAAAGTAAACAATTTTTTAAAAAAAGGGCTGGGGGTGTAGCTCAGAAGTAGAATGCCCCTGTGTTCAATCCCCAGTAACAAGAAAAGAAAAAAGAAAACGCAGGCAACAAACTCATTTTGCAGAATCTAAGCCCTGAAACCGAAGACATTTCACATCCGCCGGGACAATTCAGAACTCACATCCGCTACCTGCTCCGGTCTCAGTGGTGGAAGGTGGGCGTGTACTAGGGAGTTGCACACACACACACACACACACACACACACACACACAATCATACACACATGCACCTGCGCGTGCACGTCCTGCATCCACCTGGACGCTGATCTACACTCACACCCATTTGCAGATAAGATCTGACAGCCATGGCCCCGGAAGGGAGCTGGGATGCCAGGCACCCCGGGAGGTGGCCCTGCACTCCACTTTCACAGCACCCACAAAGGTCCCTGGGGGCTCATCTCCCCCAGAAATACATCTATGAAACGTTAGTGGATGTCGAAGGGGAAATGGGATTTGCTTTACAAAATCTTACTCTCCACGGCTGCATCTCTCATTTCCTAATGGATATAAATGGGAAAATGGGTTTTGCTTTACAGGATATTTCTCTCCATAGGAGTGTAGTTCCGGTTTTTTTTTTTTTTTTTTTTTTTCTTTCTTTCAAGCAATATCAAAATAGAAGTTCCATGCCATTCTGTCTCTCCATCGCCAGGCTCCTCACCCCAGTTCAGGCCACCTTCCTGGACATCAGCGGTCTCCTAATCAGGGCCTCGGTCCTACCTATGCCCCTAAATATCCTCTCTCCACCTGCAGCCAGGGGGACCTTTCAAACATGTACACATTGGCTGCGTCTCCCTGCTGATGCAGACTCCCCAAAGCTTCCCTGGGTGATTAGAAAAAGCCCCAACTTTCCAAGCACTGCTGCACACGCCTGTAATCCCAGTACTTGGGAGGCTGAGACAGGAAGATCACAGGTTCGAGACCAGACTCAGCAACCTAGCAAGACCCTGTTTCAAAATAAAATAGGGCTGGGGTGTAGTTCAGAGGTAGAACATCCCAGCACTCACTTCCCAATACCACAAACAAAAATAAAAACAAAGAAAGAAAAAAAAGAGTAAGACTCAACTGTTTCCACGAACTCTGACACCCAGGCCTTGACCCCATGTCCTCTCCTACTGACCTCTTAGGCCCGAAGCTCGTCCATGCTGGCCTTGCCTTCCTCCAGCAGGCCAGTCTGCTGCTGCCTCTGGGCCTCCCCACCTGCTGTTCCTTTCCCAGCATCCTCTTTTCCTGCCTCCGTGCTCCACGGGGCAGAGAGGTGCTCCCCCTGCGTGGATGCCAAGGCTGCTGGGCCGAGTGAGGGCCCCACAGGACAAAATCCAAAACACCAGGAATTCTGCAAAGAGCACAGCAGCTTTGCTTTTTCCAGAACTTTTGTTGACTTTTTTTTGTTTTGTTCTAATACAGTGCTGAGGATTGAATCCAGGGCCTTGTCCATGGTAGGCAAGTGATTTACCACTGGGCAAAATCCTTCCAGCTCTCAGGGTACAGAGGCCAAGGCTCAGGGAGGGGAAGGGATGGGCCCTGGCCACACCTCACATCAGAGGCTCCGAAACCGCAACCCGGGCCTCCCCACCCAGGGCAGCCTCATCCAGGACCAGCCTCACCTAGCCCAGCACCCTGGGCATGGCCACTGCCTTAGACCCATTTGGCAGGTGCAGACACCAAGGCACCGAGAGGAACAGGGCCTGCTCCCAGGTCATATGGCGGGCAAGAGGCAGAGTGGCCACTGGGCCACCCCGACATACTGCTGGGCCCTCTCAGAGGCTGAGACACACACTCGGGGGGATGGCTAAGGCCCTGGGGCAGGCTTCCCACAGGAAGAGCCAATGGGTGTGGGGGAGAGTTTAGGGCACCCCTCTCCTGGAGCCTCAGCAAACCAGGAAGTCAGAGATTTGATTTCTGGAAAACTGGACAGGAGCCAGAGTGCCCTGACCCTGCCCCCTGGAAAGGCAGGCACTTGATGAACGCTGACCTCCCATAAGACAGACAGAAACCAATGCCCACCTTTCCAGTCCTGTCCAGGGGCTACCTGGGCCAGCAGTGCCCTCTCAGTCGGGTGCCTCTCTTGGTCAGTGTTCTAAATTCCCAGACAGGGGCCTCAAGGCAGGAACACCAGCACGGGATCCAGGCTCAGGAACCATCCTGAGAGACCTTTGGCGGGACGTCTGCTGTGGGCACCAGCCGGGCCCTCCCCAGCATCATCTCAGGCTGAAGCCCCGGGGTTCTGCTGACGAGTGCAGCCCGGCTCAGCTCCACTTCCTCGTCACGCACCCACACAGACTCTCTTCGGGGCCCCTGAGTGCCCACGGAAGACCCACGCAACCTGGGCAGTGTGGCCTGCCCTCTTCCCCCGTGCTGTTCTCCTCCGAGGCCAGCCGGGAGCCATCCTGCTCCCCACGTGTGGGGTGGGCATGCGGCTGCCTGTGTGTGTCTCTGTGTTTATTAAACTAGAGGAAGTTAATGACTAAGAGGTGCCTGAGTTTGATCCTGCTGAAAATAAAACTCGAATCTGTCGGTAAACACGAGGGATCCTCCAGCTGTCAGTCATCTCCCGGGGTTCCCGGCCCAGGCGGGGGTTGGATCCGGCTGTATCTGGCCGCTTCCAAAGGTGGGGGTGGGGTTGGCCAGGTGTGCACACCTCACATGGACAGCCCCCCGCCCCAAGCCTCTTGTTACCCCTCCATCTTCATCCCCTGCACAGGTGAAAAGCTTTCAATTCAGCCCAGTTCAGTGGCGAATGCCTGTAATCTCAGTACTTGGGAGGCTGGGACAGTAGGATCACAGGTTTGAGGCCAGTTTCAGCAACTTAGACCCCCAGCAACTTAGCAAGACCCTGTCTCAAATTTAAAAAAAAAAAAAAAAAAAGCTGGGAGTGTAGTTCAATCCCTAGTACCAAAAAAAGGCTCTTAGCTCAGTCAATACTCCATAAATACTTATATGGTCCCACCGTCCTTTCTGAAAGCACTATGGGAGGGGACAGATGGCAGAGAGACATGCTTCTGAGGTTGAGAGTTCTACAGGGGGTGGGCCTGGGGGCTGCACACGCTCGTCTCCATGCTAAGAGCTATGGGCAGGGTGCGGCACCCCCATCTGTAAGCAGGAGAGTCTGGAAGAACCCTGGATCTTTCCAAATGGAGACAAGAGGCCAGGTGCAGGGGTGGAGGTGGCCTTGGAGTGGGCTAAGCCTGGGTGCCTGTGACTGCTTGACCCTGGGTCAAAGCCACTGGGTCTAGCTGGACACAACAGTGCACACCTGTAATCCCAGTACCTGAGAGACTGAGATAGGAGGATCACAGTTTCAAGGCCAGCCTCTGCAACTTAGTGAGACCCTGCTTCAAAATAAAAAATAAAAAGGCTGGGGGTGTAGGGGTGTGGTTTGGTGATAGAATGTTCCTGGGTTCAATTCCCAGTACCAAACAAAACGCTAGACCTTGGTTTCCCCGTTTGTCTAATGGAGGTTGTCCAGCCTGGCCCACCCCCTCCCTCTCAATCCCAGCCTTGTCCTGGGGTGCTGTGGCACTGCAGAGGCCAGGCCCTGTTCCTGCCTCAGTCCCTGAAGACCTCTGTGCAGCTGCCAGAGTCCATCCTGGGGGCTGATCGAGGAAGCTGCCTGAGGACACCCCCCCCACACACACACACACATACCCAGGGCAACAGCTAGTACCCTCCAGCCCCAGCTGCTGGTCAAGACGCCTCCTCCACCTCTCCCCTGTTTCTGCCTTAAGACCCCTCCTCTATAAGCCCCCACGCTTGGAGCAGAGGAGTGTGGGGTCAGCTCACAGGGGAAGGGAGCCCTCAACAAGAGAAGGGCCATAAGCTGGGCGTGGTGATGTACGCCTGGAATCCCAGTCCTTGGGAGGCTCAGACAGAAAGATTGCAGATTTGAGGTTAGTCTCAGCAACTTAGCAAGACACTCAGCAACTTGTGAGACCCTGTTTCAAAACAAATAAAAAGAACTAGGGGTATAGCTCAGAGATAGAATGCCCCTGGGTTCAGTCAGAGAGAGAGAGAGAGAGAGGAGCCACGAGTTGCGGGGAACCTCAGGGCCAGAAGAGAGGCTGAGTCATCGACACCTTGGGGCCCCCTAGAACAGAACGGCCCTGAAGCCCTGGCCAACTGAGCAGGGGAAAGGCTGCTGTGGAGGAGCCTCCATGCTCAGATCCCAGGCCAGTCTCTGTGACTCAGTTTCCCCACCCACTCCTGCTCACCCTCCAGGGCATAGAGGAAGCAGGGAGCAGAGGCATGACCCATTCCACATCCTGCCTAAACAGACCCATCAGGCCCTGCTGGGCCTCCCGCTGCCCTCCATCTTGTTCTAGATCTCCAACGCCGAAACTCAGCCTACCCAGGGGTGGCCCTGCGGGGAGGGGCAAGGCCTGTCCTGGCCGCCAGGAGGCCTCAGTTCAAGCAGCAGCTCCCCTTCTCACCTGCCCGTGACCTTGGATGCCGTTGGACCCGCTCATCTCCATCGGAAAGGAGCATGTGTGCTTGTGTCTGTGGCCTCCCATCTCTGCTCTGGACTTGTTCCCAGGCTCCCAGTCACCCTTCCAGCTCCTGAGCGCAAGAGCCGAGGCTGGTCTCCCCAGTTCCTGCCCTGCCCACCCCTCCTGGGAGGCCAGCAGAGAGCTCGGCAGAGCCTCAGGGTCCGTGAAGCCGGATGTCCAGGCAGGACTGCAGAGAGGCACCCCTCGACCACAGCTGCCACCTACTTCCTGCTCTCTTGGCCATCAAAGAGTGCGTGGCGGGAACAGGTGTCCCCGCAGCCAAGCCCCTGCCCTGCTCAAACCGCTGACCTGATCGAGCGTAGCCAGGCACAGCCACCACCCCCACCACCACCTCTATGCCCCAGCTCACTGTGTGCCCCCCGGCAATACGCCCGCCCCACTCTGGCCTCAGTCTCCCCAACTGCACCTTGCTTGGGATAGATGACAGCCACCCAACAAAGAGCCACCCAAGGCCAGTTGACACCCGAGGCTCCTTTGGAAGAAACTGAATCCACAACAGAGAATAAAAGGGAAAGGGTGAGGTGGGGGGAGGGTGACAAATGGATCCGATGTCCGCCACGACACCACCAGCCGCTCCAGGTTCACGCCCGGAAATTTATGGCCCCGTCACCCGGCCCTGGAGATCTATCTCCTGCCTGTCACTCACCGGTGTTTCTCATCCTGCCACCCTCTCTCTCGGTACATATTTATACGCCACCCACCCGGGCATCTTACGGGGTCTGCCGGTTTGTTTCTGCGGAGAAATATGAACATTCCAGGTCCATGTATTTCTGCTCATAAATTTCTCTTGAAGCTACGAGATCCTAGTCTGGCCTCTTAGAAATAGGGTCCCCCTACTAATGGGGACTGGGAGTGTGGATGACAGGCTGGGGGCTGTGGCCCAGGGAGACCTGACAAAGGTTTCTTGAGTGTTCGGACATTCCATGGGAGTCAAGAGCTGGTGCAAGTACCTGCGTGTGCTTTGGAGACAGAGACAGACACTGACTTGGGGCTCAGGCAGAGCCTCCGGCTGCATTCCACTGATCCAAGTCTCTGTCCTAATTTTGATCCCACTGATTTCTCTCTCTCGGACTAGGGTCCAAAGATTCAGGGTCCAAGGATTTAGGTCCGATGCTTCAAATGCCCAAGTCCAAGAGAAGGGTTGTTCCCACCCTGGCCTCTCCTGGGGGCCTCCGCCACCTGTTTCCTGGCGGGGGTAGGGAGGTGGGGGCCCAGGTGCAGGCAGCCAGCTTCTGGGGCACTTTGGGAAATCACTGTGTTTTCCAGAGGGAGTCCTGGGGGGGGGGCAGGTGCAGACCCCCCCCGCCCCCGCCCCCATCCCAGGTCTCTCTGGGGCTCAGGAATGTGGCTCTGGTAAAGGGGCCCATCCCAGTTTTCCTCAGTCATGAATTGCCTGCGCTTGGCCTGCTGTATCATCCTGAAAGATACACACGCAGCAGGCCTGCTGCCGCGGCCCAGGGACTGCACAGCCACCCGAGGGGGACGAAGAGGTGGACGAAGGGGCGGACACAGCTGCCAGCCTTCCTGACTCAGGGACCCTGAGGTCTTTTGCCCAACATGGGGGTGGTGAGACCTCCCTGGCCTCCAGAAGGGACCAAAACGCTGGGATCCTGGTCAGGCTCCAGCTCCCTCAAATCCAAAGGGGGTGTTGTCTCCCTCCTCTAAGGGACAAGCGCTTATTCAGTTAAAAGCAAGAGCCCGTCAGAGGAGACCAGGGGCTAGTAGCTAGGCAGAAAAGATGAGATTATTCGTGACTTTAAAGGGGCATAAACTCCATTCAGTCTGTTTCCTCTCAGTGCTGGGTAGAGGCTAGGGGCCTCTTTGGAGGCTGGGGGGAGGCATCTGTAGAAGGTGGCTCCCAAGAGAGACAAAGTGGAGGTTCCCCCTTTATATATATATATATAAATCTGCTCCTAGCAGATTATATATATATATATATAATTATTTATATATATATATATATATATATATCTGCTCCTAGCTCCCTGCCCATCTACAGCTCCTGTCCCCTGAGCTCTCAGGAGCTCCTGGAGACTTCCCATTCAGCCCCGTGCCCAGCATAGAGGTGGAGAGGCAGGTGAAACCAAATGGCTCTGCTCTGGACATGCAAGAAGACAAGGTGTACACACCTGAGGCTTTGCTGAGAAGTACTCACCTGGGTTGCCCCACCCACCCACCCCATGCCGGAAGGAAGGGTCACCAGGAACCTGGCTAAGTCTTCACTTCTCAAAAGGCATTATCATTATATCCCCATTTTACAGATGTGGAAACTGAGGCTCAGATGTCACCTGCCCCAAGGTCACATAGCCATATCTGGAAGAACCTGGTTTTTATTTCCGAGGCTGAGGGTAATTTTTTTTTTTATTTGGGGGGTGGGGGGACTGCAGACAGAGCTCCGGGGCACCACCTTGAGCAACTAGACAAGGGAGACCAGTCTTCAGAATCAGGTGGGGGAAGGAGAATCAACAGCCTCCCCCCACCCCACAGGGAGAGCGCGGTAAGGACGGGTCGGAGGGGAGTGTCACAAAGTTCCCAGAGAAGCCCCCTCCTCCCATGCCAGGGATTCAACCGTTTGGTCTCCACCGTGGAATGCGGTCCCTCGGGGAATGTGGCTGGTCAGTCCTCGCCGCCCAGGGAGAGGCTCTCCAAGTCTCAGGGGAGGGCGTCGGGGGCAGGGATGGTGAGGCAGGCAGGATGAGGGTCAGGGCGGCTTCAAGGTTTCCGGGAAAAGTGGGGGCTTCGGAGGTCGGTGGCAGGTGGCTGCCGCTGTGGGGAGCAGGGCGGCGAAGGGGGACAGAAGGGGGCAGAGGTGCTGGAAGGGGCAGCTCCAGGCTGCGGCGGTGACTCAGAGGCGACAGTGGGACCCGGACCCCGGCCTGGCTCTGCCAGGTCGGGCCAGCGCCGGCTCTGCCGCCGCCACAGCCAAGTTCCTCCAACTTTGCCCGCTGCGCTGGGATGGATCGCACGCGGGGTCCCGGGCGCACCCGGGGCTGGGGGCGCACGCGGGGCGCGAGGGGTCGCGAGGTGCCGGGGCCTGCGCGCAGCCCCCCCGAGCGGCCCGAGCCCCACGAACCCCCCGGGGCTCGGCGCCCTGCCGAGCTCCAAAGCGGGCTCGGCGAGCTCCACGCTTACCTGCCCGGCCCCGCCGCGTTCCCCGGCTGCGCCCGCCGCCGCCGCCGTCCTTCAGCCTCTAACTTCGCTCCCGGGATTGAAATTCCTCCCCAGCTTCGCCCATCGATCTGCGCGCGCCCCGCCCCTCGCCGCGCGGCCGGGGGGGAATTCGTTCTCGCCGCCCTCCCCCCGCCGCCCGCCCTCGCTCGCCCGCGCGCTCCTCCACCCCCCTCCCGCGGCTCGAGTCCGGCTCCGCCGCGCGCCCTCCCCTCTTCCCCCGCCTCCCGAACCCCTCTGCTCTCCCGCCCTCCCGGCCGCCGCTCGCCTTCCCTCCGCGGGGCGGGCTCGCGCTCCACCGACCAGCTGGGGGGTGGGGGTGTCAAAAAGCGCCGGGGGGGGGCTCGCAATCCCTCCCACCCATATCTAAGTGTTGGGGGGCAGCCATTGCCTGAATGAACCACGCACGACCCCCACCACATTAAGTAACGCTCTCAGGACCCGGTTCCTCCCGTGGGTCGGGCCCAGATTCTGGAGGGCTAGGAACCAGCGGTGGGGAGCGCTGGACCCTCTCCCAGCCCTGGCCTCCTCCTTCATTCATTCACTCACCCCAACCTCTCAGATGACTTTTGGGGTACTACTCTGGCTTAGTCTGACACTCACGACCTGCCTGTGCGGAAGCCCCTGGTCCTCACCTTACAGGAGGGGAAACTGAGTCAGGAGAGGCCCAGAGAGCTGCCGGTGCGCACAGCTGGGTAGAGACCGAGCCCGAGAGGGCGGCTCGGAGCATTCCGGACTCCTCCTCACCCTCCGGCGCAAGAGCGGTTCTTTGCAGGCCTACCTACCGGGGCCTCAGCGGCTCCGGTCCCTTCGGCAGTCCCCGCAGACGCCCCCTCCCCGCTTCCTGTCCCCCGCCTGCCTATGCTTCCCGGCCTCAGTACCCCCGGCACGCTCTCGCTTCTCGCCAGCAGCTGGGCAATTCACCGAGCATACAAAAGAGTTGACTCAATTCAAAGGCAGCAAATCAAGATAAATCCAAACGTGTGTGGGGACCGGAGAGGGAATGTGAATGAACGCCCACAGCACCAGCCACTCCTGTATGGACTGGACTCTCCGGGGTGGCGGGCCCCACCTGGCCTGGGCAGAGAGCCTGCCAGGAGCCACGAGAGGAGTGGGCTTTGAGCGGCCTTCCCCCACCAGGCCTTCAGAGTACTGGCTGGATTTAGGAATTCGGGGCTTAGTGGCCTCCTCAGCCAACTGGGTGGGGCTCCAGTGAGGGGCACAGGACAGTGTACCTGCAGGATTAAGTCATGGGGGGGGGGGGGTTGTGTCTTGAAAATACATCACAGATCCAGAGCCTGAGACATAGAGAGGGCAGCAGGGCCTTCCGGGGCATCTGAGCTGTGGCCTTTCTCCTTCAGCTGCCCAGAACCTGGGCTCTAGTCACAGCCAGGCGCCAGGCCAAGGGCAGGGCCTTGCTTATCCACCAAGTAAAACTGGAAGACTGGGCTGGGCTAGGCCTGAGCCCAAGGACCCTGGGAGGGGAGGGGACAGGGCATCCTTTCTTTCCTGCTTAGAGGCCTCCCCAGCTGCAGATCCACCTAGGGAAAGGGGGAACATTCCCAAGAGCCTCCCTGGTCACTCTTGGAAGGTCCCCTGGACGGGCCAGCCCTGCGCAGAGAAGGAATAGTAGGGACCTGAAGCCCCAGCCCACCATCAGCTGCCAAAGGCAAACCCCTGAGAGGGGTGGCTGGCTCCCGGGCTCTGGCGCTCCCCCAGGCCTGCGCTGGCAAAGCACAGTTGGGGTTCTGGAAGGAGCCCTGGACATTTGATGGGCGTCTCCTGTGTGCCAGGGACTACGCTCGGTGCCAGGCTAGAGCTACACCACGACCTCCAGCGACACACCGTAGGCGCTGGGCTGTGCGCCCCTTTCCACTGGGTAAAATCCGAGATGGACTTCCAGAACGCTCTTGACCGGTACTACGGACCCCTAAGCAACTGCGTGGCCACTCGTTGTCAGGGGTCCGCAGGGGAGGGGGGCAGAGGTCAGCTAGAGGGGTGGGTAGGGGTCCCCGCGGGAAGGTCCCCGAGCCCACGCGGGAGCCCAGCGCCCAGCTCTGAGGGGAGGGATTGGAGGCGGGGCTGACCGCCAGGGGGTCAGATCCTCCGGACTGCGCCCCCACCCCGGCAGAGGCTGCGACGGAGTCCGGGGAGTCCCGCCCGGCCGCCCCTCCCCCGTGGCCGCGGATCGGCGGCCTGCGTGTAAGTCATTAATTCTGTTACAGAAGCGCCGGCGCCGCCGCCCGGAGGACATCTGTCAGGGACCCAACGCCGCGCTCCACGCCCCCTTCCCCTCCCCCAGACCCAGAGCCTCAGAAAGGACACCGCGTTCACCAAGCAGAGACTGCCGGAGCCCGCACGCGAGCGCTGGAGGGCGTCGGGGTCCCGGAGTTAACCGGGAGGGGGGCGGGGCCGGCGGCCGGCCCTAGGGACCGAGATCCCCAAGCTGTTTGGAGGCTGATCTCTCTCTCTGCAGACCCGGAGACGGAAAGAAGCACCTCATATTACCCATCTCCCAAATCCTAGAGCCCCCTAGAGCTCTGACCTGAGTGGTGGGGTGGGGGCGGGAGCACCGGAACCTTCCTGGGCCCCCACTGGACCGGGCAACATCAGGACTCTGCACATGCAGCTGTAGCTACACCCCCAAAACCCTTTCAGGAGCTTCGCAGGTCCCCTCTGCTCTCCACGGTCCCCTAGGCTGTCCCCGCCGATCCCCCAAGCTCCTTTAGTTGGGGTGGCCACGGGCCCGCAGGGACCGGCGAATGGGCTGCGCGTGGGCGGTGGGTGGGAGGCCCGAGGTGGGTTGCGGAAGATCCCCGCTCATCCCTCCGCAGGCTGGCCCCAGGGACCTCGCACCCATCCCGTGGAGGAGGACTCGGCTGGGAACGCTGCTCGGATCCCGCGAGTCTGGGCCCCGGCCCTGACTCTGGCCACAGGCCAGACCGTGCAGTTTGGGATGAGAAAAAGTTAGGGGGCGACACCCCGAGATCCGAGAGGAGTGTGTGGGAGGAGAGCAGAGGGCCGGGAGGAAGGAGCGACAGAGTGGGGGGCATGAGCGCTGGGGAGGGGTCACTCCGGCCGGGGTCCGGTCCCCACCTGCAGCAAAGCCGGCCGCCAAGGCTTCCCGGGCGGGAGAGGCTCGGGTCACGGGCGCCTATTAATAGCCGCTAGCCGGGTCCTCCCCGCGAGCTCGGCAGCGGCCGGCAAACCCCAGTAATCGGGCTGGAGCTGGAGTGCGGGTCCTGAAACATCCCTCCCAGGGCTCCAGCGGCGCGGGGCCGGCCGCTGCTCCCCCACACCCTCTGTGCAAAGGCAAGACACCCCCCCCCCAGAGCCCACTCCCTCTCCGTCTCTGGGTTTCAGATTAGTGCAGTCTCTGGGCCAACTTGGGGCGCCGCGGCTACCGCGGTGCACTCAAAGGCAAGATCACCCCCTTCTCTGCTCCCTACCCCGCCCACCTATCACTCTCAGCACGCTCAGCAAAGTTTCGGGGTCCCTGCGGTGCCTCCTAGTCCGAGGGGTCCCAAGCCCGGGCCCTTGGAGCCGCGGCGTCGGGGAGGGAAGTTTGTCCGGCCAGAGCTCGGCGGCCGAGAACTTCGGGTGCGCCCGCCTCCGAAACTGGGTGGGTGGGTGGGGGGCGCCCGCGAGCCGCAGACTTAACGCACCGCATCCGGAGCCCCACGGGCGGGGGGACTCGGCCCCCGCGCGGATGCCCGGGGCAGGGCGCGGGGGCTGGAGCGGCCAGGGCAGCCAGAGCCGCTGGGGATCCCGCGCCGCCCCCGCTGCCACCCAGAAAGCATCCTCCCCGCCCCCCAGGGTGGGGACCTGTCGACCCCGCAGCTGCGGCAGAGGGGGTCCCCGCCCCTGAGGCCCCCTCCCCCGCAGGCCCCTTCCTACCTGGGCCGGGTGGCGGGCCCGGGGCTAGAGGCACGGTCACCGGAGAGCACCGCGCGCGCTCCCTGGTCCCCGGAGCGCGGCGGCGGCGGCGGCTTCCCCTGCTTCCTCCTCCTCTTCCTCCTCGGGGTTCGCTGGCTCCAGACAGACCTCCTCCCCCTCCCGCCCTGCCCGCCCCTCCCGGAGCCCGCCCGGCTGGGCTCGGCCTGCGACGGGGAGCCGAGCGGGGCCGGCGGGAGCCGGGCTGCGGCGCTCACTGCGTCAAGCGCTGGGCGAGCGCCGGGCGGCGGCGGGGACCGCGCTCTCGGAGCCCGGGGCCGGCCGGGCAGGCGGGGCAGCGGCGGCGCCGGCGACGCCGAGGGGCCGGGCGGCTCCGGCTCCCGCCCGGGCGCGGGCGCGGTGGCGACGGCCGCAGCAGCGCCGAGGTGTAGCACATTCTTTCTGAGGAAGGTTTAATGTAGGAGCCCGCGCGGGGAGGGCCGGAGGAGGGGGCAGGGGGCGGCGGCGGGTGGCGCTGGCCGCACGTCGGTGGACCCGGGCGGGGGGTGTCCGGAGGGGGACGCGGAAGGGAAGTTGCAGCGAGCCATGGGGGTCGCGTGGGAAGCTGAGAGGCAGCCGAGCCCCCTCCTCCGGACCCTGCCCGCGCCCCCCGCCCCCGCCCCAGGCCGCCAAGCTGCTCGGAGGCTTCCGGGTCCCCGAATGTCGAGGGGTTGGGACCCTTCGTGGCGATGGGAGGTGGATACGTGAGCCTGGGGCGTGCACGCGCGTGCGGACAGGGCTGTGCACACACGCGCGCGCGCGCGAACACACACACGCACACACACACGCCGGGGATCCGCGTGGAAGTTGACCCGAAGTCAGACCCTGTGTGGGCGCGCGTCCGCCAGTGCCAATGCACAGCTCTCAGGGGCGCGCGTTCCGTGGGGTGGAGCGGGCTGGGCACGTGCGGGGGGTGAGGAGGTGGGCGATGAGGTGGTCAGGCCCTCTGGGCCCAGCGTCCTCAGGGACTGCTGTCTCCTAAAGTCGCCGACCCCCTCCCTCTCCCCTCTCCTCCCCATAGTTCGTCCCCACCCCCCTTCATCCGTGAGAAGGGAGAGCGTGAGATCAGCCTGGCACCTTCCGATTCCCGGAAGGTTCGGTTCAGCGGATTTTCCTCCCACCAAACCTCTCTCCGCTTCTTTTCGCCTCCTGATTCCCTGGGGATCCGAAGTCGCTCCCACGGGCTCTAACCTGAAGTGCCCTCTGAACCCTACCCCACCCCACCCCCACCCCCCGATCTCGGGTCGCGTTGGCTCCCAGGGCGGCGCCCACTCCCCACCGCCCCTTCCCCAGTCGGCAGCTTTTGCGTTGGGTAAAAATTCCAAATGAGGCTCGGGAGCGCCCTCGCGGGGTACGGCCTGCACGCAGCTTCCCGAGCGCTGCGAGAGAAGCTGCGGAGTCCGGGACCCCGGCAGCGCCGGCGAGACCCTCTGGACTCGGTTCCCAGCGCCGTTGGGCCGAGCTGCCCGGAACAGCCCCGCGAAGGCCGGGAGAGACGACGGGCCAGGCTGCGCTCGAAGGAGTGCGCGCCGCAACGCGGAGGGGGCTTCTGGGTGGTGGGTGTCACTCCTGGAAGAGGTCCCCGGGACAGGCGGGGGAGTGGCACAGGAGACTTCCAGCAGCGAGGCCACAGGGCCAGGGGACGCGCTAATGGGAGCTCCAGTCTCCGGCTGCTCCAGCCACCGCTCCGGAGCCCATAAACTCCGTCCAGCCTGCGGCGCCGCAGACCCTGTACCTCGGCAAACTCTTTGTTGCCGCGAGACAGGGGGGACGAGAGACTCCAATCGGGGAGCCAGGGTGGAGAAGGGTCCACCATTTTTCCTTGGTCGCCCGGATGGAAGGGTGATGGTCAAGGATGGAGCCACTGCCTGCCGACTGTCTGGTCCTTATCTGTGCACAGGGAGCTCAGACCTCCAGGGAAAGAGCAGGATCAGGAGGACACAGAGCCAGGCTTTGGGGTCTCAGTGGCCGGTCCCCTGGGGAGGTGGTTGTAGGAGCCCAGGCCTGCATGTGTCCCCTTTCCCTCTCCCCCTCCCCAACACCCCCCCCCCTGCCCAGCTCCCTAGGAGGCCTGTGTCCTGAAGGGGAGCTGTCCTGAATGCCCAGGCTCCTGTATTTCACCCCCAAACTCCCTCTGCAGTTCTTTCAGATGCTGAAATATGTCCTTGTTTCCTTTGAGAGGACAGGGACTGTTGGACCTGGCGGGCTAGGCTGTTACTGTCCCCACAGAAGTCCCCACGATCCTCAGGCTGGAGATAGAAGACCCTGTGGCAGATCCCAGGAGGGAGGCCACCTCTTTCTTGGCTTTGTCCCAGTCCTCCCTCCCTCCCTCACTGCCTCCCTCTTTGTCTGAGGCCAAGGGCTCTGGAGCAAATATGATGTGTGTGTGTGTGTGTGTGTGTGTGTGTCTCCACCCCCCTCTCCCCCTCCCCTCTGTCTCCCTCCCTCCCTCCCAGTCTTCCCCCTCCCTTGTCTCTCCCTTTCCTCTCTGTCTCTGTCTCTTTCTCCCTCTCTCCTGCTTCTCTTTCTCTCTCTCTCTCTGATACTGTTTCCTTCTGAACCCCCACAGCAGACACTTGTACTCTAAAACAGCCTGTGGTGTATACACATTATACCCACAGTGTGTCTACACATAATCTCCCCCCCCAATAGACACCCCTAACTCACCCTACAACCCATCCTCCATGATGAGCATTCACCACCTGAACCAGAGGGCAGGAGCCCCCCACACAGAGGCCCTGCTGGCATCCCTGGTCATGTGGCACCTTGCATGATATACCCCAGACATATAACCCTCACTAACACACACACACACACACACACACACACACACACACACACACGGGCATGGAATTGCAAAACCTGCCCTATCAATTGAGGGGATCCTAAGCTTGATGCTTTGTCAATCCATCCAGGCCTCAGACAACCCGAGAACACTAAGAGCTCTATTTCACAAACAGTGACACTGAGCAGTCAAGGGGCAACTTGGCTGGGGTCACCATAACCTGGTAAATGGCCAAGCTGGGATTTAAATCCATAGGGCCAGCCAGCTGTGGTGGCATGCATTTGTAATACCAGTGCTTGAGAGGCTGACATGGGAGGATCACAGATTCAAGGACAGTGTCAACAACTTAGTGATACCCTCAGCAACTTAGCAAGACCCTGTTCCAAAATAAAAAATAAAATAGGGCTGAGGGTATAGTCAGAGGCAGAATGCCCTGGGTTCAATCCCCAGTATATACACACCACAAAATCCAGAGGGTTCAAGCTCCAAAGCCACTTCACTTGGTAGTTTCTTCCCTGCTTGCACACACATTCATGGACACACATGTACTCACAAACCACATGCACACATGTGCTCAGGCCTCCTTTTCGAGGGTGTCTTCTAGGCAGGGCCCAGACGCAGGGATAACAACTCTTTTCTGAGAAGTGTCCCAGAGCACAGACCTATAAGGATGGGAGAGGAGACGCACCATGCTCCTGGGCCTGCAGAGGTTTCCAAGGCCCAGTGAGCTCCACCTGTCTTTCTGATGCCCACAAGCTCCTCAATTCAGAATTTCAGGACAGAAACCCGACATGGGGAAGGGGTGCCAGGACTCTCACAGACCTGAGCCCTCTCTGGGCAGACGATGGTTAGAACGACCCTGTGTCTGTGCCCCGGGGTGTCCTGAGATTCCCTGCGAGGTTCTTGCCTTGTTAGATCCTCAGCATCTGTGGATGTGTAGACCTCTTTCACCAGAGAGTGGGTTTGAGAGATCAGGATGGCCCCAGTGCTCACTCTAGACTAACAAAGGACTCCCCTGGTGACTTCACTGTCTCTGCACCTCCATGGGTGGCTCCTATGTTCTCTGTCCACTAAAGATGGCCTGGTTGGAAGTAAATGACCCAGGCAGGACAGTTGCCAGAGGGTGTTTGTGGAAAGGGGAGGAAGAACACAGGTGCCTGGGAATAAGGTGGAGAAGCCTCCATGGGACTCATCCTAAGAAAATGGTACCCAGAGACGGGCGTGGTGGTGCACACTTGTAATTCCAGTAATTGGGAGGCTGAGACAGGAGGATCACAATTCAAGGACAGCCTCAGCTACTTAGTGAGGCCCTCTACAACTTAGTGAGATGCTATTTCAAAAATAAAGAATAAAGCCAGGTGTGGTGGTGCGTGCTTGTAATCCTAGTACTTGGGAGGCTGAGACCAGAGGATCTGGGTTCGCTGCCAGCCTCAGTTACTTAGTGAGGCCCTCCACAACTACTTAGTGAGACCCTGTTTCAAAATAAAGAATAAAAAAAAATAGGGCTGGGGTTGTAGCTTGGAGGTAGAATGCCCCTGGGTTCAATTCCCAGGACTGCAACCAAAAAGGAAAAAAAGGTGACAATCTCTTCCTGTACCCAGAACTTCACAGTGACAGCAACAAACACCCATAAATCCCAAAAGCCATAAAAGAAGCACTGTGTCCAATTTAATCCCAGGCAAAGAGCCAATTTCCCCATATATAAAGAGTTCTTACAAATCAATAAGAAAAATAGCCAAGAGAAAGAAATGAGCAGGGGTTACAGAAAAAAGGAAATAGAACAATGTCTAAAATGAAAAAGTGACCAGCTCTTAACAGAAATGCAAACTAAAGCCACTCTAGGATGCTTTTTCTCTCATCGGATGGGCAGATTAGAAAATTTAATGACAAGCCCTGAGGCAAGAGTGTCGGGCAGCAGACACTCTGGGAACCATTAAACCAATGTAGAAATTCCAAATGCACACACCCTATGGCCCAGCATTTACTTCTAGGAATGTGTCCTCCAGATACAGGTCAGGAATGTGAAGAGTAATATATTACTGTGTACAAGGTTATATGCCGAAGCACTCTTTGTAATGGCAGCAGATCGGAAGTGTCCTAAATTCCTAAATGCCCAGATTGGAGAGGGCTCCGATGCGTCATGGCACACCCAGCCATAGAAAGGCAGGCTGATTTGAGTCCATCTCCAATATTTTCTTTAGAGAGAGAAAAGCAAGGGGAAGACCAGTGTATACAGCACTTTACCAGCACCCCCGCCTCGCCCGCCCCACTTGTGTACAAAACTGGGCAAAATAGCAAAATAACATTTTATTTGCAGTGTGTGCATGGACTGATATCTGGAGGATGCCCAAAAAGCTAGACATGGCAGGTGCCTCCTATGGGGAACTGCAGGGAGAGGGACTGGGAGAGACCCTGGAAGGGGGTTTGCTTTTTTGTGTGTATGATACTAGGGATTGAACCCAAGAGTATTCTACCTACCTCTGAGCTACAGGGTGTTGTGTGTGTGTGTGTGTGTGTGTGTGTGTGTGTGTGTGTGTGTGTGTGTTACTGGGGTTTGAACCCAAGGGCACTCCATCTCTGAGCTATATCCGAAACTATTTTTTTTGTTGTTGTTGTTTAGAAACAGTATCTCACTGCACCTGTGATCCTCCTCTCTCAGCCTTCCATGTACTGGGATTACAGGCGTGCACCACCACACCTGGCTTCAAGTTCACTTTTTTAAATACAATGTATTAAGCCAGGCAAAGTGGCTCACACCTGTAATCCTAGTACTTGGGAGGCTAAGACAGGAGGATCATAGGTTCACAGCCAGCCTCAGTAACTTAGCAAGACCCTCCACAATTTGGTGAGACCCTCTTTCAAAATAAAAAATAAAATAAGGCTGGGGGTGTTGCTTGGAGATAGAATGCCCCTGAGTTCAATGCTCAGTAACCCCCCCTCACACACACACACACACAATTATGTATTACTTATTTATGGAAAGTGAAATGCAGAGTTCTTAAGTTTTATATGGTTCTATATACAGTTGTTTACACGTTCTATGAGTTTTGACAAATGTATACATTCATTGTAATCACCGCCTCGGTCAAAATATCGAATACTGCCATCACCCCAGAAAATGAGATTGACATTTCACTGCATACCCGTCCATGCCCTTTACATTTTGTGCAATGTACAGACATTTCGCCTTATAATAAATTTGAATACAAGAGTGGAAGTGAAAGTCATTTCCTATCTGTCATTTCATCTCATGCCTATGGTAATCCAAGAAGGCATATCTTTTCCTTTACCACTTTATAGGTGACAAGGCTGTGTTTCACAGGATGACCATGACTTGATTAGGGGACCCTACAGGAAAGTCAGGGCTTGAACCCATGATTGTGTGTGTGTGTGTGTGTGTGTGTGTGTGTGTGTGTGTGTGTGTGTGTTGATGGGAATTGAATCCAGGGACATTCTACCACTGAGCTATCACCCCCCAGCCCTTTTAGTTTATTTGGAAACAGGGTCTTGCTAAGTTGCCAAGGCTGGCCTCCAACCTGCGATCCTCTCATCTTGGCCTCCCAAGTACTGGGATTACAGGTGTTTGCTACCATATCCGGCTCCATCAACCACTTCTACATAGGCCACAGACGCCAGTGTCCTTTTCTACCTGTGAAGCTGGTAGAACTGAGGCCACCATCTCTGTCTGACCAGTGTGTGTCAGGTGCATGAAGGGAAGGAAGAGGAGATGGAAGGACGGACTGGCAGACAGGGATCCAGTCCTTCGTTGGGTCCATTCCACCTCTAGTACCCTGATTGCCAAGGGCCTCCTGCCTGGCACTGTGGGGTGGGCGGGGCAGGGTGGGGTGGGGTGGGGTGGGCACCCCTTTCCTTACCCCTGCATTTTGAAGGCTGGGCTCTTCTCCTCCGTTTGGAAGGCAAATGGCCTAGAGCCCAGGCCTGTCCCCCTGTGCCCTGTGATTCATTCTGCTTGATTCTGACTAAAATGGGGCTTAATGAGAAGATAACAAAAATGACATTTTGCAAGCTTTTAAATGGGCCGTGCCCAGAGGTACTTTATTTCTTTTTTCTTTTTCTTTTTTTTTTTTTTTATGGTACTGGGGATTGAACTCAGGGGCATTCTACCTCCAAGCTACACCCCCAGCCCTATTTTTTATTCTTTATTTTGAAACCGAGTCTCACTAAGTTGCAGAGTGCCTCACGAGGTAGCTGAGGCTGGCCGCGAACCTGGATCCTCTGATCTCAGCCTCCCGAATGCTGGGATTACAAGCGTGCGCCACCACGCCCGGCTCCTTTATTTCTTAAAAATAGTTTCAGTCATGAGGATATTTCACTTGGAAGGAGATTTGAGATATCCAGGCGCTCCCAGAGAGCAGAGGAGGTTTCCCAGCTTTGTGGCCCTCAGGGAGGTGGAGGAGCTGTCAGTGACCACCATGATCATGGCTTGCTCCTGCCCCTTCTGATGACAGAGGCTTCTGGACGGCCTGTCCCTGACTTCTCACAGTGAGCTTGTCAGGGTCCCACAGTCCAGATCATTTTCACTCTTGCATACAGTGGGTGCTCACAGTCAGCACTTCAGGGCTGAGCTGCAGGCATTCCCTTCTCTTAAGGCCCACAGCTAGCAGCCTCTGTGCACAGGTGGGGTCCAACTTCCCAACACCCTGGCCCTCTCCCAGAGCTCACCGGGACAGACCCCCCCCCATGAGCAGGTGCTGGGCACACTTGTTGCTGGCTTCAGGAGCTGGAATAGGCAGATAGGGTGGGGTCTGGTGGGAAATGGACCCATCTGTAGGGTGAGGCTAAACTGAACCTGGGTTCAAATGTACGTATGCCTGCATGTATGCATATGTGTGCCTGTGCATGCCTGAATGCACGTGTGCCTGCTTGAATGTCCATGTGTGCACACATGTAGCTGCACTAGCATGTGCATATGTGTGCCTACATGTATGCCCATGTGCATGTGTTTACATGTATTGTCTGGCAGGCACACAAATGCATTGCACACATGTGTGCCTTTGTGTGTACATGTGTGTCTGAATAAATGCATATACATGTGCATGTATGAATGCACATGTATGTGCATATTGGAATGCATATGCACATGTGTGCCTGAATCAGTGCCCACCCACATGTGTACACATGCACATGTATGACCATGTGTATGTTTGCATACACACATGTATGTGCACGAATGTGTGCCCACATGTGGGCATATATGTGTGCATCCCCAAGTGCATGTGTGTTTGCACATGTGTATGTGTGCACATGTGTGCCTGAAGTCATGTGTGTTTATGTCCACGTGTGCACATGCATGTGCTTGTATGTGCATACATGACCACTATTGCACATATATTTGCATGTATGTGTCAGCGTGTGTGTCTGTGTACATGTATGTGTACATGTATTCCATGATTGTGTGTCTGCATTCATGTGTGTGCATGTGCCTAGATGCATGTATGTGCATGGGTGTATGCATGTGTGTACATGCACGTATGCACACATTTGTGCACATGTGTACACACACCCGAGTGCATGTGTGCACCTTTGTGTACATGTGCACATGCATGTAAGCACACATTTGTGCACATGTGTGCATACACATGCCTGAGTGCATGCATGTATGCCTTTGTGTTCATGTGCAGGTTGCCCATGTTGCACTCTATTTCACTCACTATCATCTGCCAGCACCTGGGGCTGGAGGCACCCCACGTCTGTGCATCTGTTCCAGGGCTCAGGACTGGGCAGAGGGAGGCAGTGCAGGCAAGGCACTGGCACGTGGCCCCCAGGAGCTCACAGCCTGGGTGCTTCCCTGCTTCAGCCTCCTGGGGCTCTGGAACAAAGCACCACACACTGGGGGGTGGGGGCTTAAAACCACACAGGTTTATTAATTCCCAATTCTGGAACCAGAAGTCAAGATCAAGGTGTGGGCAGGGCCTGTCCCTCTGATGGCTGGGGGAGGGGAGAGGTTCTTCCTGCCTCTCCACCTGCTGTCTCCCAGCAGCCTCAGTGTCCATGGCTTTTAGACTTATCGCCCCACCTTCTCTGCATGTTCTCCTGGGTCCAGATTCCCCCTTTAATGAGGATACAGCTGTACTGGACTAAAGGGCCGCCCCATCAACCTCATTTTACCTTGACCTCTGTAAAGGCCCTGTTCCCAAGTAGGGTCTCATTTTGAGGTGCTGGGCATTGAGAAACCCACATATCTCCTGGGAGACTCACTTAAGCACATGAGAATCTCCATTCTGGTTACTTTAGCAGCCCTGAATCTAGACCTGGCTAGTATCATTTTATAAGGAGGGAGGCTCAGCTCAGCTCAGCTCAGAGACGTCACACCCTTTCCCCAAAATTACCAACCTGGGGACTAATACTTCCTATAGCAAGCAGATGCTGCAAATGCCAAGGAGATGAAGTGTCCTGGGCAACTTGAGTGACTTCCTGGAGGAGGCAGCATTTGGTTTGGGCATTGTCTGTTGGCAGGATTCTTTTTTTCTTTTTCTTTTCTTTTCTTTTTTTTTTTTTGTACTGGGGTTGAACCTAGGGGCATTCTACCTCTGAGCTACACTCCAGCACCCCCCCCCCTTTTTAAATTTGGAAACAGGGTCTCACTAAGCTGCGGAGGGTTTCACTAAGTTGCTGAGGCTGGCCTCAAACCTGTGATCCTCCTGTCTCAGCTTCCCAAGAACTGGGATTACAAGTGTTCACTACCACACCCAGCCTCAGGGCTAGGATTTTTATTGCCTGAGCACTAAAAGCACTGAGAACCAGGTTTTCAGGAAAGTCCTCCCTGATCTTGGGGTGCCCAGTCTTGAAGTACCCCTCCAGCCTTCCTTCTCGGTCTCTGAGCAGCACCTCCCACATCCAGAGAAGGCCAGTGCCCTTGACAGGGACTCTTGCACAGAGCAGAACTCTGGCCCCAACCCCTTCTCCGTTCCTGAGGATTCAAAGCCACCTTCCCTTCTCCCTCCCCCTCGGCGTCCCTCTGTCCTCTGAAAGCTGGTCCCCCTCCCACCTCCACCCTGACACTGACTGTCTGTCTCAGCCCTGAATGTGCCCTAATCTGCCTGCCTTCCTCCATCTGCAGGGCCCTGTGCTCGCCTGGCCTGCGGACAAGAGCGCAAACTCCCTTCGGATGGTTAGAGTTTATTTGAGCTTTGGAAATTCCAGTTCACCAAGCATGGTTGCTGTAGACGCCCATACCTCCCGGGCCCAGCATTCCCACCTCCAGCGTGGGGCCCTCCCCAAGGGACTGGACACCACAAGGAACAACAGCAGCCTGTGGATCTCTGGGACCCAGAGCCCTGGAGACGTGGGGCACAGAGCTCCGGCCATGCCGAAGCTGCTTCTAGAGAGCCTCTGTGGAAGAGAGAGGAGGTGGGGGTGGCCAGGGGGCCTGGGATATCAGCCGCCTGGCCCTTTCTTCTGCTGGGCCGTGGAAGCCCCTCTGGACTGCCACTCCTGCCCGTTCTGATCAAGCCTCCCTTCTGCTGAGGCTGGAGGAGCCTCCCAAGGTTCCCCATCTTAGCACCTTCATTGTCCCTGGGCTCCAGTCCCCTCCGCAGCCTTGCCTCCAGCCACCACCCCAGCCCCTCTTCGCCCCAGGGTGTTCCAGCGTGACTCCCAGGCCTTCGCTCAGGCCGGTGCCTCTGCAGGGACATGCCTTCCTCATCCTGAGATGGCTTCTCCCGCTTTGTCCTCAAGTTCAGCTGAGACTGAGGAGGCTGAGACAGGAGGATCACAAAGTTGAAGTCAAAAGGGCTGGGGTTGTGGATCAGAGGAAGAACACCCCTAGGTTTAATCCCCAGTACCAAAGGAAAGGAGAGGAGAGGAGAGGGAGAAGGAGAAGAGAAGATGTTGCCTGGCTGGGACTGAGCAGCCAGGGGGAGGGCTGGCCGGTGGGTCTGGGGATGATGGGCCCTGGGGGAGGAGCATCTTTGCAGCCTGGAGGACCCACTACCTTCTGCCTCAGCCCCTCCCCCTCCCCAGGGGGCTCTCCCCCATCTCTGAACAGAAAGGCTGCTCACCCCTGCCCCTTATGCTGGACCACCGGCTTACACAGGGAACCCTACCAGGTGGCTCTCTGCTGGAAGCCTTGGTCAGCTTCCCCCCCCCACACCCCAGGACCAAAGCCAGCACCTCCCCCTCCTTGGTGGTAGGGCCTGATGCCTGGGACAGGGGCTCCTTCAAGAGAGTCCAGGCAATGGTCTACACCCGCAGTACCTGATCCACCTGGCTCTGGGCACGCTGGTCCTGAGGGTGGCCCAGGGTTGGCATAGTTGTACCTTCAGGGAGGGGCTCCAGCCTCTGGGGCCAGGATCTACATCGGCAAATCTCCACCCACCAAGAGCCAACTCCAGAAAATTCACTTCCTCCAGAGCTGCTGGCCTGTGGACGCAGTGCCCACAGCCTGGCGGCAGCAGTGACCAACCCAAAGTCTACAGTAAAGCATTCATTAGGGTAGGAGTTGGGAGTGGTGTGTGTGTGTGTGTGTGTGTGTGTGTGTGTGTGTGTGTGTGTGTGTGTGTGTGTCCATCCCTGGGCCCTGACAGTCATCTCCTTGATTCTTCCCTTCAGGACTCTACCCCCAACTGCCTTTGGTGAAAATAAAATCCCCCCTCCTCAGTGCCAGCTTTTCTGCTTCTCCTACTCCAGCCTCTTCCCCTAGAGGGCACTAGGATGTGCTTGATTTCCTCCAATGACGAGGTGCTCACTACCACTCACCATAGCAGCTGCTGGCCTCATGCACCTTACTGTGTCCCAGGAGGGCTAAGCACCCACGTTCTCCCCAGACAGTGCAGGCCCCTGCTGGCTCGCTCTCAGGGAAGCCTGTGTGGGTCCCCCCTTCACCATTGTCCCTCAACCTCACCCCCTTCGCAGGATCTCTGTGAAGGCCCCTCCCACTGTCCTGGTCACTCAGCCACCCGGGTCACCCTGCTGGGGCTGACCTCTCAGGTGTCTCTGTGGGGCTAGCCCCCCGACCCTCACCCCAACAGCTCCCTGCTGCTCACAGAATTAAACACAGATGTTTCCCCCAGAGCTCAAGGCTTGCTCCAACCAGCACCACCCCTCCTTCAGCCCCCACAGTGCTTCCCAGGGGCCCGCGACCCACTTCCCTTCACTCATTCCCTGCATTAGGGTCCCCCCCCCCACTGCTTACCAGAGAGAGAAACCGAGGCCAGAGAGGTTAAGTAACTCACCCTCGGTCACTCAGTGGCAGGGCTGGAGTCTAAGCGCAGGCATCAGACCCCTCCTGCCTCCAAGGCCACCAAATTTCAGCTGAGCCGATCCCTCTGCAGTGTTTTTGATCCACAACAGCCCTCGGCCAGAATGCCTCCTCAGATGGCTCTGCTGCTCCATCTGTCTTCTTATTCACAAGGCTCCTGTACAGCACTTCACAGTTTGCACGGAAATGACCCTCACTGATCTGGACAGTCCCCACAGTTCTTAAAGGTCATGGATGCTTGGGGAGGGGAGAGGCCTGTCCCGATTCACTCAGCAAGTGGTCAGAGTGACGCAGGGAAGAGGACTTCCCAGGAAGAGGTTCGAGTTATGGGTCCAACTGTGTCCCCAAGTTCATGTGCTGAAGCCCCAGTCCCCAGAACCTCGAAATCCAACTTTTAAAGAGATGATTAAGGTAAAATGAAGTCACTGGGGTGGGCCTTAGTCCAGTGCGGGTAGAGTTCTTTTTTGTTTGTTTGTTTTGTTTTGATACTGGGGATTGAACCCGGGGTCATTCTACTGCTGAGCTACACCCACAATACTATTTTATGTTTTGAAACAGTGTCTCACTAAGTTGCTGAGGCTATCCTTAAACCTGAGATTCTCCTGTCTCAGCCCCCCAAGTACTAGGATTACATGTGTGTGCTGGGATTGCACTTGGCTGGCATTCTTATAAAAGAAATCAGGTGCCAGGTGTAGCGGGGTATGTCTGTAATCCCAATACTGGGGTGTGGGGCTGAGACAGGAAGACCACAGGTTCAAGGTCAGCCTCAGCAACTTAGCAAAACCTTGTTTCAAAAAATTAAAAGTAGGCTGGGCCTGGTATCTGCATGCCTGTAATACCAATACTTGGGATTCCAAGACAGGAGGGGCTCAGATTTGAGGACAACCTCAGCAATTTAGCAAGAATCTCAGCAACCTAGTGAGACCCTGTTTCAAAACAAAAAAAGGCTGGTGGTGTGTAGCTCAGAGGTAGAATGCCCCTGGGTTCAATCTCCAGTACCATAAAATAAGTAAATAAATAAATAGGCTGGGGCCTAGCTTGAGGGTAGAATACCGGAAGGAAGGAAGGGTCTTCCTAAATTACCATATGCTGGCCTCAAATCTGTGATCCTCCTGTCTCAGCTTCCCAAGTACTGAGATTACAGGCATATGCCACTGTGTCCTGTTTGGGTGGGCCCTTATAGAAGAGATCAGGACACAGACACACACACAAAGGGCTGACCCTGTGAGAACACAGGGAGAGGACAGCTACCAGCCAGAATCGAGGCCTCAGGAGGGGCCAGCTTTGCTGCATCTCCATCTAAGGCTTCCAGCTCCAGGACCCAGAGAGAACAAACTCGTCCTGCTGTTCAAGCCCCCGGCCTGTGGCACGATGCTCTGGTGACCCAGGCAGACTGGTACAGCAGGGTCTTCCCCACTGCGCACTGGGGGTCTGGGATCACAGCCTGGGATGAAGCCGGGCCGAGGGGTCCCCGTGGTCCTGTGCCGGGCACTCCCCTCAGAGTCTGGCGGGCTCCCAGAGCTTAGGTAGCCGGCGGCATGGCTGGGCTGGGGCTCCAGTGGGCCCCACTCTATGGCACGCTGTCAAGAGAGCAGCAGATAAGATGCCCGTCCCGCGTGACAGGTTTGAGATATAAAAGCCTCCAAGAGGCTCTTTATTGACTGGAAATCTTGTGTGCACGTCCCGCTATCTCCCTGCTGACCAGCCGCACGCTCTGCCAGGAACTCTGTCATGTCAGGCAGGGACACGCAGTCCGGTCTCCCTGGCCTCTGGATCCCGCCATAGCCCAGGGTATCCTGGTCCCTCCAAGGGATCTCCCCCTGGACCATCTGACCAGGCGCCCCTCTCACCCCCCTGCATGTTTTGTTGTGTTTGGGGCACTGTGGATTGAACACAGGGGCATTCTACCTCCAAGCTACACACACACACCCAGTCCTTTTTTTGTGTGTGTGGTGCTGGGGATTGAACCCAGGGGCATTCTACCTCCACGCTACACCCCCAGACCTATTTTTTATTCTTCATTTTGAAACAGGGTCTCACTAAATTGCAGAGGGCCTCACTAAGTAGCTGAGGCTGGCTGTGAACCCGGATCCTCTGGTCTCAGCCTCCCAAGTACTGGGATTACAAGTGTGTGCCACCATGCCTGGCTCCTTATTATTTTGAAACAGGGTCTCGTTAAGTTGTTGAGGGTCTTGCTAAGTTGCCGAGGCTGGCCTCCAACCTGCAATCTTCCCGTCATAGCCTCTCAAGTGCCGGGATTACGGGCACGCACTGCCACACCAGGGTCCCCAGTGCACTTTCCCCTCTTGGAGGGCAGGAGGACACAGTTACTTCTCAGGGTGGAACTAGAGTCCTCAGAGGACCTGCCACAGGCAAGCCTGGAAGGAACGGTAGCGCCGAGCTCTGCTGCGTGGACGGGCAGCAGGCCCCGGGCAGCGGCTCGTGCCCACAGTCTGCAGATGGGAACATGAAGCAGGAGATGGGAAGAGACCGACCCAGCCTCCATGCAAGTTGGAGGCAGGTCTGGGCTTGGGACCCGGGTGTGTGGGCCCTGGGGCATCCCAGGACAGGGTGCAGCTTCCTTCACCAGCCCCTCCGCCCGGTCTCCTCGGGCAGCAGCAGCTGCTGCTTCCTCCTGCCCTAGCCCAGTCCCCCAGGGACCTCACCGAGCCAAAAATGTCCATGGCCTCAAAGGAAGCCGGGAGGAAAGGCACGCACGTCGCACTAAATGAGGAGCCGCTTCCTCCTTCCCCAATAGCTGGGACCTCGCGCGTCCAACGAGGCTGAGCTCAGGAGCCAATCGCTGCACAGGAGCCAGTAATTAATAAAAATGGGTAATGATAGACCATCTGTCCCGGCCTGCGCTCCGTGGCAGGGCCACACGAGCCCTCATTAGCATTCCTCTGCCGTTGTCCCCACAGATGTTGGCGGTGGCCGCGCCAGTCCCGTGGGAAGGCGAGGTTGAACGCGTTTAGGCAAACAGCGCCGAGCAGGCTGGGTCTCAGCCTCGAAGCTCCTGCAGGCTCAGCTGGTGCAGGGAGCCCACTGTGCAAGGGACCTCTATCCGTCCTCCACCCTGGAAGGGGGCTCTAAGCACAGGCTGAGCGAGATGGGGCCGGGCCTGGCCGCCTCCCTTCATTGCTGTGTGACCTTGGGCAAGCGCCAGACCACTCTGAACCTCCACGTCCACACTGGTGAGGTCAGAGTGGAGCACCCCAGGAGAGTCACTGTCTGCTGGAGGAGCCAGGGTGGGAGGCCAGGACTTATCAGAGCCTTTAGCCTGCTAGCGAGCAGGGAGGAGGCCAGGTTTACATGGTGCTTACCGTACAGGAAAGGCATGCCAAGGGGCCCAAGGGCCTTGGAACTTTCCAGAAGGTGTTAGACAGGGCCTGCTCTCCTTGACAGCAAATTGGTTCCTTCTGGGTCCCTGTGGACGGGGCCCGCAGCCCTTCCTCTGGAGGCCGGCCCATCCTGTAGGGAGATGGGGCTGGGCACCCAGAAAGCCCAGGGCTCGAAGGCCCATAAGTCAGATAAGCAAGATGAGATTTGGGACACTGGGGACAGAAGAGGAAGCAGAGGGCGCTCTTGAGCAGCTCCAGGGGTGGCGGTGGGGTTGGCCTCCCCAGAGGCCCCGGCTTTGGGCTCTGGGAGGCTGTTGCTGCTCTCCAAGCCAGGTCCCCTCTGGACGAATGGCCTCACGTTCTCAGTGCGGGGTTCCACATTGGCCAAGGGCACCGGGCTGTGAATGTGGCAGGGGAAGGCATCCACAGAGAGGGACACTGAGGCACGGAGCTGAGGTCGCTCCCCAAGGTCACAAGGGATCTGGTTCCCAGTGGGCAGAGGGCCCGGCTCATCCTGTCCCTGAAGGTGAAGGTCCCCAACTGAGGGCTCCCCAGTCCGAATAGTCTCTCTGCTGCACCTGCAGGCTGGGTACCCCACCCCTGTGAGTGCCCCGGCCCACCTCGGCCTTGCGGGTCCCAGGGGACAGTCGCTGGGCAGCCTGGCCGCAGGCCGGGAAGGCAACAGGGACACCCGACCCCAGGCCTCTCCTGTTACTCGCCTGGGTAACCTGAAGCCTGGCCTGGCACATCCTGGGGAACCCAAGCTTCCAGCTCTGTCCCAGCACAATGGAGCGTTTGGAAAGTGGAACCAGAGAGGACCCGTCGGCTCCTGGAGCCGTCAGCCTGGCCGATTCCCCCTGGGGGCCAAAAGGGCCTGCCCAGGTCAGAAGGGAAACTGAGGCACAGCGAAGGCCCCCACTCACCCAGGAAGCGGGGTCAGAGCTGAGGTGGAAGCCTGGGTCTCCCGAGCCCCAGGCCAGCGATCTTCCCACCCTGGGGGCTCTGCGAGGCGGGCGCTGGCCATCCCCTGACTCACACGCAGGGGTCAACAGAGACACGTGTGAGGGGCCTCACAAGCCATGGCGGTGCCCAAGGGCAGGCGGATAGGAAGGGTGGCAGCATTCATGTCGTGAATATTCATGTAAGAATTATGAATATTCATAGTAACCTCTCCTACCACTGAGAGGGAGAGGCCGGGTGCGAGGGAGGACAGATCATTCCTCCTGGGCCTGCGTTAAGGCCAGAACCCGGCCACGGCCCTGGGCTTTGGAGTCGGCCCGCCCGGCTGACCTAGTAGGGGCTCCTCTTGAAGGATCACTCGGGGACAGGGCCCCCCGTGAGGGCTGGGCCCGAGCAGGGAGGACATGCGGCCTCTCCCTGACCTGGACCGAGAGCTTCAGAGCCCAGCTGGCCAGGCACCTGGGCACAGCAGGCCGAGGGAAGAGCGTGGGTGGGCCTGGCTTCTCCTGGTGACTGGCAGGCAGCCGTGGAGGAGCTGGGCCAGGCTGCAGCTCCTCAGAACATCGTCACCTGGGGATGACGGGGAAGGGAAATGTGCAGCCAGGAGCAGAGGCGCCCAGCACCCACGCCTTTGTTTTCACAGATGGAGAGAGAGGAAGGCTCAGAGAGGGTCAGCGACTTGCCCAAGGTCACACAGTAAAATCACAGGAAAGTCTAGGACTCATTCTGTTGGGGGTAAGAGGAGCTCTGGCATGCAGGTAGGTAAGGTTACATCTGAACAGCTGAACGGGTTGTAACCCTAGGACTGGTGTGTGGCTTTTCCTGGCACATAGGAGGCCTTTGCATAGTGTTTGTTTGTTTCTGTGTGGGGTGGGGATAGGGGGCTGGAGATTGAACCCAGGGGCATTCTACTACTGAGCCACACCTCCAGCCCTTTTTATTTGTTATTTTGAGAAAGGGTCTCAATACGTTGCTGAGGCTGGCCTCAAATCTGCGATCCTCCTGTCTCAGTCTCCCAAGTAATGGAATTACAGGCTTCACCATTTTTAAATAGAAACAAATTTGCTGGGTACGGTGGCACATGCCTGTAATCCCAGTACTGGGTTGGGGGAGGGAGCTAAGACAGGAGGATCACAGGTTCAAGGCCAGCCTCAGTAACTTAGCGAGACTCTCAGCAACTTAGTGAGACCCTGTTTCGAAATATAAAAAAATAAAAAGGGCTGGGGGTGTAGCTTAGAGGTAGAATGCCCCTGAGTCCAATCCCCGGTACAAAGAAAGAAACAAATAAATAACTGAGGCTCAAGAGATGAATGGGGCCTGACCCAGATCTTGCAGGTAGAGTGTGCCAAGAAAGCAGGACTGGTGAGAGTCACCTAGCGGTGGAGAAAGCCCAGAGGGCGGGCGGCCATCTGAGCAGAGGGCAGCCGGGCCGCTGGAGACGGCTTGGGGGAAGGCACAGGAGGCTCCTGCGGTCGGGGGCAAACCCTCAGCAGAGGCGCCCGGACCCCCATCTGTGCCAGGGACAAGGGAGAAGGGAAGCTGCATTGATAAGAAACCAAAGGAGGAAGCTGACAGTGAGTGGGGAGGGAAAATAATCATAAATGATGGTTTTTATTAAAAAATATCACCAGGAAAATGTATGCTCATTCCAGAAGCCCAAAAAAAGCCCAAAATGTAATCAGGGGGAAGAAAGGAGTTGGGAAATGGGAAATTAAAATCATGAAAATAGCCCATGAAAACCCTCCTGGTATCTACTGGGAGGCCGTTGCATGGGAGGGAGGGAGGGGGAAGGGGAGAAGCAGGGAGGGAGGGTGTCACTGTCGTGTGAAGTGATAAACATTATTCCGAAATAGCAAGAGCAGCGGGCGGGAGGAGGGATGGATAATCCATCATGGAGCCGTGATGGATTGCTCCTGCGGTGGCCAAGGAGGCCAGGCCGGCCTGGCCCTGGGGATTGGAGCCCGGGGACTGGGGGGCGGGTGAGGTGTCTCCCTGAGGCAGGGGGTCGTTTCTGGTGACCCTGGCTGAAGGTGGCCATCCACCTGGGGTTACCTATGTCTGTGCCAGGATGGCCCTTGGATGCATGGGATCCCACCTCGAGATGAGGGAAGAGAAACTGAGGCCCAAAAAGGCCAGGCCTGTACCCACATTGCCCTGGAGCCTGCCCTCTCAGGTTTCTCCTTGCCACACCTGCGATGGCCGCAGCGGCACCCCCTCTCCCAGGGCGGGCCTGGGGGTCAGTCTGGCCCCGAACCCCACGCCTGCTCCTTACCAGCTGCAGGGACCTGGGAAGGCTCCCAGCTCAGCGCTCCAGCCCCAGGTGGAGGGAGCTGAGTGCCTGGCGCCTCGAGGGTCCCCCGTGTGCCCGCAGCTGACGGGGAGCTCCAGGAGCCTGGGTCTCCTGGGGATGCTAAACCTTAACCAGCACGGAGGACCCCGGAAGAAAAGACCCCTAGAATCTTTTCAGCAACAAGATCAATGGCAGGTGCTCTGGCTGGGAAACAGAAGCAAGGGACTTCCAGGTGTGGCTCAGGCTGGAGAGGTGACGGGAAGGGACAAGGTGGCACCAGCTGGGGGTCTGTCCTCAGGGAGCCACAGTGACTGCACCTCTCAGAGCTCGGGAGCTGGGTGACAGTGTCCATGGCTGGAACATCAGGCTCCTTGGCGGGAAGAAGTGGCTGGACCAGCTCTCTCCTGGGTGGGTGGCTGTGGGGACCTGCCCAGCTGCACCCACAAGGGCCAGGCAGACCTCGGCCTGGCCTCCCTCACGAAAGGCCCACCCGCTCCCTCCAGCCCAGCTGTGTGCCCTCAGGTGCCCCGGCTGCTCCTGCTCAGCAGAGACCCCGGGGGAGCAGACGGAGACAGATGGAGAGATGAGGAATCGATGAGAGACAGAAAGACAAATAGAAATCACAGAGACAGCCGAGCACCAAGGTGCACGCCTGTAATCCCAGGCTGAGGAGGCTAAGACGGGAGGATCCCAGGTGCGAGGCCAGCCTCAGCAGCTTAGTGAGACCCTCAGCAACTCAGCAACTCAGCAAGCCCCTTTTCCAAAATAAAAAAAGGGATGGGGGGTAGCTCGGCGGTGGAACACCCCTGGGTTCGATCCCCAGTATGGAAGGAAAGAAGGAAGGAGTGAGTGAGTTAGAGAGCAAAGGACAGACAGAGATGATGAGGGACAGAGAGAATCCCCAGGACCCCACCTGCCCAGGATTCTCACCCGTCCTCCCTTGTTCAGGGCCCACCTCCCCCTTCCCAGGACTCTACCTCTTGAGGCCTCTTCCTGGGCACTGGAGTTTCACTGTTGGAAGAGGAAGTTTTCATCCCATGCAAATGATTTCCTTCAGAAGAAAGGACCAAGTCCTTCTTCTTCCTGCAGACGCCAAGAACACCAGGACGGGAATTCTGAGCTCCCACAGCCCCACTTCTAAGCGAGTCAGCCCCACAGGTCTGGGGCCGCCCCAGAGCCAGGCCCCAGCTGCGCCCCTTCATCTAACCTGAGGCAGTAGAGCCCGGCGGAGTGAGGCTGGAGCACAGGGCCGGCTCTCCAGGCCGTCACCGTATAGATCAGAGGGCGCATGGCCCGGCTTGCCCTCCCCACCGGCCGGCCCCCTCCCCAGACCAGGGCAGCTCCGCACCCAGGACCCCAGCTCCCAGCTCCCAGCCCCCTTCAAAATGACACCAAAGCCCTCCCCGTTCCTAGCATTTCCCGAGGGTCAATTAAGATGTCTGGAGTTGATTAGACTCTGACACTGATGAAACCCAGAGGTAATTAGCAAAAGAAAAAAAAAAGTTTTGATTAGTCCTCAGCATAATTCTCTCCAATTATTCAAAGTTCATGCCTGCAGGGGGTGGAATATCTCCAGGAATATTTATTTATATCTCTATTTTTTTTTTTCATCAACTTTGTGAATCTAGTTAATCACCAGCTCCTGAACTTGTTAACTTGGAGAAGTTGGCCGAGGGCTGGGCCTGTCTGAGACTGGGGCTCAGCTGAGGGACACAGAGTCCCCTTCTTTCTCCCCTAGAAGAGTGTGTGGGATCCCCACCAGCATTCCTTTTGGAGATGCTGGAGTTTTGTGGGGACACACTCAGTCCCTGCCTGTTCTCACCATCGGATGTTTCTGTATAGCCTTTGGGAGGCAGACTACAGGATATTCTTTTTTTTTTTTTTGGTACTGAGGACTGAACCAAGGGGCATTCTAGCTCTGAGCTATATCTCCTAACCCTTTTTATTTTTTTTATTTTTGAAATAGGATCTTGTAGCCAGGCATGGTAGAACACACATGTAATCCCAATGTTTAGGAGACTGAAACAGGAGAGACTGCAGATTTGAGGCCAGCCTCAACAACCTAGCAAGACCCTCAGCAATTTAGCAAGACCCTATTTCAAAATAAAATATATAAAAGGCTGGGTGTAGCTCAGAGGGAGAATGCCCTGGGTTCAATCTTCAGCACCAAAAACAAAACAAAAAAAACAACCTGGGTCTTGCTAAGTTGCTCAGGCTGGCCTTGTACTTGTGATCCTCCCATTTCAGCCTCCCAAGTATTGGGATTACAGGCGTGGGTCACCATGCTCAGCTCATGTGTCCTTTTTATAGGTAAGGAAGCAAGAAGGAGGAGACCAAGGTCACTTAGGCTGGTCCTACAGCAGGGCTCCTGCCGGGGCTGACTCTCTAGGTGGCATCTGCACTGGGGTCTTGGCCACAGAGGCAGCCACACCAGCCTTCAGATCCCCCAGGCCCTGCGGGGCCTCCCTGCTCTGCTCAGATGCCCAGGACCAGGGTCCTCCCACTCTTCTCCAAGGCCCACAGGCACCTGCAGACCATGCCTTCCTTCAGTGGTAGAGGGGGTGCCTGCTGTGGCCCACTCCTTCAGGAAGCCCTCATGGTTTGCACAGATAGTCATAGTGGGCAAGTGATGTAGGTGTTCAGGGCTCAGTTGCATGTTACGAACAAGTCTGTCTTCCACCCTGAACCTCGGTGACTCCACCATAGGACCTGAAGCTCCACTCCATGAGGGTATGGCGGGATCCTGGTAGCTCCTGATGTTTCGGAAAAATCCCAGGGCACTTGGGGGACACTTGGTGGCTCCAGCTGACAAGGACATTTAGGGACCCTGACACAGGAGAGCCATTTCCTATTGGCTAGTCAAGGTTCCAAGCCCCAGGCACCTCCCAGGATGGACTTCCTGGAGCACAGACAATCGTGAACGTCGTGGAGTGAAGAAGTGAAGAGAGGGCGAGACAGTGGGAGTTAGTGAAAGTAGAAACGTCAAAGGGAAAAGTTTTCCACAGAAAAGTGCTGCAGCTTCTGATCAGGAGGCACGAAGTCCTTTGGTGGGCCAGCTGCCCCCCACACACACACACCTCCTTGGGACCTTCAGGGCTGGGCCAGCCAGGATCCTTCAGCATCTGGGGTCCATGCACATGGCAGATTATCTCTCCCAACATGGCTACAAAGCTATCCCATCCCACATCAACCATCAACAGGCAGGGCCGATGTCCCTGCCCCTTCAACCTGAGCAGGTGCTTGCAAGGGCCTGGACCCAAGCAGTATGGTGGACAGATGCCAGGTCGCAGAAGAGGACGTGACAGCCACCTGGCTCTCTCAGGGCACCGGCCCTGGGAACCCAGACACACTCTTCTGAGGATGCCCAGGCCACAGAAGAGGCCCAGGGCCGGCACCGGCCCGGCCGCAACTGAGGAGTGACCGCATCATGGGGCATGAGGGTAATCGGGTCCCCCAGGGAGCTGCCCCACCTAACGACACATGGAGCAGAGTCAAGACTTTCCTGCCAGCTCCAGTGCAGATACTTAGGCGGAAGAGATGGCTGAGTTTGGGATGGTTAAACACTAATAGACGGCAGAAAGAAGAGGAAAACCTGTTCAAACAGGCGGCCAAAAACGATGCCAAAGCTGTTCACTTCCCAGCTACGCCCCTCCAACCACACCCACCCCAGCTCCCAGCCACGCCCACTCATAACCACGTCCGTCATGCCCTGCCCACTGCCCAGCCACGCCCACCAAGCTCTGCCCACCTCCACAGCCACGCCTAACTCACAGTCTGTCCCCTCTCCCTGTCTCCCTGCTCTGCCCATGTCCCAGATCTGGCTGTCAGGTTTGGGAAAGGCTATAATACAGGCACGGAGCCAGAGGGAGGGTCCAAGCAGGAGGGAGTTTATTAAGCTACACAGAGATAGGGACGGGAATGAAGGTCTAAAGAGAACTTCAGCCGCCCACTATTGGATGAGTGCAGTCTTTATAGGGCAGTTCTGGGACAAGGTCAATTAACAGTTCTGCAAGGATGGAGGAGAAGCAGGTATTGTTATTAGAGCATTCCAAGGTTAGGGAACAAGAAACATTCTACAGCATGTGGATGGAGGGGTCCCATCAAGGCTGCAATTGTCTGCGGGCAGAATGTCCCCACCAGGGTTGTAATGGGACCCAGAAGGGTCAAGCATGAAAGCGTGGGAGAAGAGGTCGACATTACACTTCTTTACACTGCCCACCTCCCGGCCCCAGGCCTGAGTGGCTCCAGAAGAGGCAAGACAGGACGGGTCTGTGCCTCCTTCATCAGAGGCCAGAGGAAGGCTGGGCCTTCCCTTCCTCGCTGGGGAACTCAGGGGCTCAACTTTTCAAAGTGGAGGGACGCTCAAAGCCCTCCGTGCTCTCTGCCACTGTCAAGACCTTCTGTAAGAGCTGGGCTCGGCATCACTGACTCTCTTTTTGGATTAATTTAGCTCAGCCCAGCAAGGGCTCTCGGATAGTGCTCCTACTTGGGTTTTAATGGTGTGCTTATTAGCTAGGTGGTTCAGGGAGGGGAAATTCCTCCTGATTCTGCCCAATTAATGCAGCCATAAGCCAGCTCAGAGGGAGGCCTGGAGACAACCCTGTCCCCCGAGATGGAGGTTCAGTAGCATGGAGTTGGCTCTCCAGGCTGAAGGAAGGAAGGAAGGGAGATGGATGTCTGCAGGATGGGGGTGGGGCAAGCCCATCAAAAGGCCTGGTGCTGGGTCCAGCTTGGACACTGACCTGCTGACCAATCTTTGTCAACAAACCCCTCAGCCTCAGTTTCCCCATCTGCAGACTGAAGTGGGATGAAGGCAACACAAGGAGGTATAAAAATGCTGGCACCGAGCTGGGTGTGGTGGCGCATACCTATAATCCCAGGACCCAGGAGTCTGAGACAGGAGGATCACAGCTTTGAGGCGAGCCTCAGTAAATTAGTGAGGTCCTGTTTGAAAATTAAAAAAAATAAAAATAAAAAGGTGGGGTGTGTATCTTGGAGGTAGAATGGTAGAATGCCCCATGGTTCAGTCCCCAATAGCAAATAAATAAATAAATAAAACTGGTATCAATTATTCAGTATGTCACATGTGCCAGGCCATACCAAGTAACTGGCTCCGCCAACTGAATTAGTCCAGAGAGGTGGGCACATCTGTCCTCCCCGTTTACAAATGGAGCTGCCCTAACATCCTGTATGGACAGAGGCTACTTCTGTGTTGGTGGGGTGGCCTGGAGTAGCCTGAGGCATATATTTAACTATTTGAGAAACTGTCAAACTCCCCAGAGCGGCTAGACCATTTTACACTCTCCCTTGGCAGCCAGCACACGAGAGAGTTCCACTTGCCCCCCGTCCTTGCTAATACTTGCTGTGATCAGTCTTTTTAATTTTAGCCTTTCTGATAGGTGTGAAGTGATCTCTCATGGTGATTTTAAATTTGCAATGTCCTAATGTTAAGGGATGCTGAGCATCTTTTCGTATGCTTGTTTCTTTAGTGAAGTGTCTGTTTAGGTATTTGGCCCATTCTTCAAATTGGGATGTTACTCTGTCCGTATTGAATTGTTATATTCTGAACATAAGTCTTTTATCAGATAAATATTTTGAAACATTTTCTCCTGGTCTGTGGCTTCCGTTTTCACAGAGGGAAATCTTAGGGTTGCTGAAGCTGGCCTTGAACGTGCGATCCTCCTGTCTCAGCCTCACATGTACTTCTAAAAGAAGATTTCAGGTTTGAGCAACTTAGCAAGATCCTCAGCAACTAAGCAAGATTCACTTTCAATGTTAAAAAGGAGGGCTGAGGGTGTAGCTCAGAGGTAGAAGGTCCCTGGGTTCAATCCCCAGTACCAAAACAAAAACAAACAAACAAAAACTTAGGTACTCTGGGTCTGGCAAACAGGCCTTTCCAAGCATCCTGTTGGTGAACCTCAGCCTGGCCCAGGCCCTCCCCAACAGACTTCTGCCACATTTCCAGTTCTGCCAGCTCTGACCCCAGCACTGACCTTTCACTCTTTGTCCCTGAGCCAGAACCACACAGCATAGCTACTCCAAATCCTCACCCCAGAGCTTACATGAGATCATACATGTTTATTGTCTTAACTTGCTAAGTTTTGGGGTAATTTGTTATGCAGCGATAGATAACAAATACACAAACCATCTGCTTTGCGAACCAAAATAAAATTACAACAAATAAAACAATAACACACCCAAATACATTTGTAAATTAGCACTTTGTCAGGCTTAACGATTTCCTTAAACTATTACTGCACTTTGTGTGTGGAAGGCAAAGTCAGCAGCCAACTCATCCCCAGATGCGGAAGACAGCGGGGGAGGTGGGGGCAGCGTGTGTGTGTGTGTGTGTGTGTGTGTGTGTGTGTGTGTGTGTGTGTGTGTTGGAAATGATAGGGCTGGACTACTGCAGGGTCCCAGTGACTGCCCTCCTGGGCCACTCCAGGCCCTGTTCTCACGTTCAGGGGTCCCCAGATGGGTGTTAGGGCCCCTGGCTGGGCTCGTCACTCACGGCAGGGCCCAGGGAGCTGGCCTAACCCAACCTCTCTGGAGCATGTGGTAGATCGTATTTTCCCAAGACAGATGCAGTGTATGTCCCACTGCACAGACTCTTTTTGCAACATGACCTTGACCTTCCTCCCACCAAGTCCCTTCCCCTTGGCTCTGGGCCTGAGATAGGAAAGAAGAAATAAAAGAAGTATGGACAGATATAGCTGGGCATGGTGATGCACACTTGTAATACCAATACTTAGGAGGCTGAGACAAGAGGATTGCAGGTTTGAGGCCTCAGCAACATCGTGAGACTCTCAGCAATCTAATAAGGCCCTGTTTCCAAACAAAAAATAAAAAAGAGGTGGGAGTGTATAGCTTGAAGGTAGAATGTTCCTGGGTCCAATCCCCAGTAATACACACACACACACACACACACACACGCACACACGCACGCACACACACGCACGCATGTAGAAAGGAGACATAAAGGAAAAACAAGGACATAACTTTAATATGGAAACTTGTGGTGAGATTCTCCAACACCCTTACTACTCAGCCAGGCTCTTAGTCCCAAGTTTCTGGCGAATTTACAAGTCTTAACTACCCTGGGCACTATTGACTATCCTCAAGAGGTGTCTATTGATCAGACAACAGAGATCACACAAAAGATCCAGAAAGGTGGCTAGATCCATACTGGGAATTCACACACATACACACACACACACACACACACACACACACACACACACACAAAAAAAAAAAAAAAAAAAAAAAAAAAACTTTGAACTGTTAATTCAAACGTAGGAATAGTTAAGCAGGAGAGCTGGCTGTTGGTCAGAAGACAGAAGTCACAAAAGAGCGATCTCCTTGGGCACTGTTAGTAGTCCTTGAACAGTCTAAACAAAAGAGACATCTATTAATAAAACAGTGAAGGCCGGGCATGGTGGTGCACGCTTGTAATCTCAGAACTTGGGAGGCTGAGACCTGAAGATCCAGATTCACAGCCAGCCTCAGCTACTTAGTGAGGCTCTTCACAACTTAGTGAGACCCTGTTTCCAAATAAAGAATGAAAAATAGGACTGAGAGTGTAGCTTGGAAGTAGAATGCCCCTGATTTCAATCCCCAGTACCGAAGGAAAAAAAAAAAAAAAAGACAATGAAGGCCCCATCAGGACTCTGAAGATGACCAAAAGACCCTAAATTGTCTTGTGACTACAGAACTGATGTAATTCTCACATACTTCCTTGACCCACCCCTCACGAAAGTCTCCTATAAAATATGAGCAGTAAATAGCTGGACATGAAGGCCCATGCTTGTAATCCCAGTGCTTGGGAGGCTGAGACAGGAGGACAGGTTGGAGGTCAGCCTCAGCAACTCAGCAAGACCTTCAACTACTTAGCGAGACCCTGTTTCAAAATAAAAAATAAAAAGTGCTTCGGGTGTAGCTTGGAGGTAGAATGTCCCTAGGTTTAATCCCTGGTACAAAAAAAAAAAAAAAAAAAAAAAAAAGCCGTGCATCCCCAAATGCCCAAATGCATCTCTCACTCTGGAGATTGTCCGCTTTTTCCCTTGAATGTATATTTCTTTTCTTTCTTTCTTTCTTTCTTTTTTCTTTCTTTCTTTCTTTTTTTTTCAGTACTAGGAATGGAACCCAGGGGCATTCTATCTCCGAGCTACATCCCCAGCCCTAATTTTTAGTTTTTATTTTGAAACAGGGTCTCACTAAATTACAGAGGGCCTCCCTCACTAAGTAGCTGAGGCTGGCCGCAAACCCATATCCTCCAGTCTCAGCCTCCCAAGTACTGGGATTAAGAGCGTGCGCCACCACACCCAGCTTGAATATGTATTTCTTACTTTCCTAAATAAGTCTGTGTCTGTGACTGGCATGTGCTGAAATTGTTTTCTGTTGTGTAAGCCAAGGACCCTGCAGATCCTGAGTTCTGTCCCACCCCCACCCCCATCCCAACTGGGAACTGCTCTGGATCCTTACAGAATCAGCCCTTCTCCTTTTCAGGCCAATCCCTGCCCCATAAAGTATGGCAGAGGTGCCCTACTAGACCACTGAGATTAGGTCACGAAGTGCTTTCAGGGATATTCCCACTTGGAGCCAGGGCCGTGCTGGCCAAAGAGGGGGACGGAGGATCCACCCACAGCCCCGCTGAGCGCCCAGCTAACAGCCGTGTGCGCCATCTTGGACATGGGTTCCCGCACCTGTCCAGCTGATTTCAAGTGTGGCAGAGACCAGTCTTCCCCACTGAGCCCTGTCCAAGTCACAGATTTGTGAGTAAGCTACATGAACATTGTTGCCCTAAGCTGTTGTGTCTGGGCGGTTGTTACTCAACAGTTGTAGCAGTTGTCAGGCGGGTAGCTGAGCCTTGTCTCTGTACGATGTGCCACAGTGTGGATCTGGAAAGTTCCAAAGACCGCTGTGTCCCCAGCCTGTGCTGCTGCTGGGAGATGGCGGAACCTTTAGCAGGTGGGGCCTTGTGGGAGGAGTTAGGTAATTGGAAATGGACTCTTGAAGGGGATTTTGAGACCCTGGTGTGGCGCTCGCTCGCTCGGTCTCTCTCTCTCTCTCTCTCTCTCTCTCTCTCTCTCTCTCTCTCTCTCTCTCTGTTTCCCAGCCACCATGAGGTGAACAGGTCTACTGTGCCACGTGCTCCCTCCATGATGTCCTGTGCTGCCACAGGCCCAAAGGCAACAGGGCCAAGTGACCATGGACTGAAACCTCTGAAACCATGAGCCAAAATAGACCTTTTTCCTTTATCAAGCTGATGATCTCAGGTGTTTTGTCACAGGAAAGGAAAGCCTGCAACAGTCAGTAACTGCATTTAAGTGTTTAAACTGTTACACATGGATATACACAAAGTAACGTGTAAAATTATCTTTTAAAAATATATCTACAAGCAGGCTTGGGAGTGCACGCTTGTAATCCCAGCATTTGGGAGGCTGAGACCAGAGGATTCGGGTTCGTGGCCAACCTCAGCTACTTAGTAAGGACCTCCACAACTTACTGAAACCCTGTTTCAAAATAAAGAATAAAAAAATAGGGCTGGGGGTATAGCTCAGAGGTAGAATGCACCTGGGTTCAATCCCCAGTAACACACACACACACACACACACACACACACACACACACACACACACACTGCATCTACAAGCAAGTCACTACATACATCATCTCTATTTTTAGCAATAACGCTCTTCATGACAAGGCTTGAAAACTGAACTTTAAGAGGCATCTTTAAAGAAGCTTGTTCAGGCACTTCATTGTGTACTTTACAATTTGGTAAACACATCCTTGAATTTACACAGTTACCAACACAACTAATAAGCAACATTCTTTTTTTTTTTTTTTTTTTTTTTTTTGCGGTACTGGGGATTGAACTCA